>CAUYON010090144.1:0-15585 GCA_963573935.1 Arctocebus calabarensis
CTGGGGTCCTTCCTGATGTGGTAGGGTTAAGTGGCTCTGTCTTATTTTCAGCTGGTCTCTGTCTTACCCTAGAGAATCGGTTACTCTGTGTTGGAATCTGAGCTGTGGAGGAATACCAGAGTTAAGTCACCGCACCCTCCACAGGCAACAATTGAAAAAGCCAAATCACACCGTCCCACTACCACATACCCAGGGTACCACTTTGGAAAGTCCTCGGGTGATTAGCCCAACTGAAGAGGTGCTAATGAATTATCCTAGCCAGCACCAATCTCAAATGGAAAAGTTAAAAAAGTCTCTGGCAAGTAGATAGCATGGATCCGCTGGAAGTTCTTGTATAATTCACTTCGATGCTCTGTGAGCTCAGGAGGGCACACCCCCAGCCAGTAAATTAGTCTGGGAAGGTTAATGCCTCCTTCCCCACCTTTCCCCTCTGTCACACCCAGTTGGTGGTAACAGTTGTGATCAGTTTCCTCCAATGAGCTGATGCTCCAGAGGTTTGCACCTGCCTGGGTCACAGTGAGGTCTGTGGGTCCACAACCAGTCCGCTACTCCCTGTCACTGTTTGGCAGGGGGAAGTGGGGTCTGACAACCTGGGTACTTAACAGGGGCTGGGGCGTTTCACTCAGTTCCAGCCCTGTCCCTGATTGATGTTGCTGCTGGAACAGAACAAGTTCACAGAATTTATTTCTGTGAAGGCTATTTTCCCTGATCAGACTGGGGCTGCAAATGGGTTTTACTGTGTCTGTGAGTTCCAGCCCTTTGTCTCAGCTGTCATCCCCTGAGGGCCAGGTTAAGCAAAGCAGTTCCTCGGCGAGTATTCTCCCACAACAATTCCACAACACTTGGAAAGGAAAATGAAACCTTCCCACTACCACACACCCAGTGTACAACATTGGAAAGTCCTCAGGTGATTGGCCCAGTTAAAGTGGTACCCAATCAATTGTCCCAGCCAGTATCAGCCTCAAATCAATGAGTTGAAAAGTCTCTGGTGACTAGACAGCTGAAGTCTTCTGGCAGCTTTAGTATAACTCACTCCAGTGTTCTTTGGGCTCAGGAGGGTCCCCCCCAAGCCAGTAAATTAGCCTGGGAAGGTTGATGCCTCTTTCCCCGCCTTGCCCCTCTGTCGCACCCGGTCTCTGGTAACCCTGCAGGGCTGTGGTCCAGTTCCCTCCAATGAGCAGATTCTCTAGAGGTCTAGGTCAAACGGGGCTCTGTGGCTCCTCAGCCAGTCCACTGGTTGTGTCCATGTTGGCAGGGGGGGAGGTGAGACCTAACAACCTGGGTACTTGAAGGGGGCTGAGGCGATTCACTCAGTTCCAGCCCTGTCCCTGATTGATGTAAAGTAGATGAAAAAGCTGATAGAACAGAACAAGTTCGCAGAATTTCTGCCCTGTGGAGGAGATGCTGGGCTGCTAATAGTCCTGACTTAGTCTGCGAGCTTCGGCCCTTTGTCTCTGCTGTCATCCCCTGAGGGCCAGGTGTGGCTGAAATTTAGCAAAGGTTTGGTCCGCTTTTCGGCCAGCCGGCCAGCTGCTTTTCAGCTCAATCTCTCACTGCTCCTAAGCCGGGAGCACAGCACAGACCAGCGGCAACCCACGCCCTGTCCACACCCCTCGAGAAAGTGTTCAAGAATCTGGACTCCGTGGGGGAGAGACCTCCAAACCTCAGGGTGAGAGTGAAGCAGAGTGCCGGGAGTTCCAACTTGCAGGTAGAGAATATATACAGTTTTATACAGCTTTATGCCTGGCAAGAGAGTGCCGTGGCACAGGGGAAGGAGGTCCGGTTTTTAGAGGGTCTCTCCCATGGGGTAGAGTGGGAGGACATCTGAACTCTACTCGCTTGTTTGTATGGAGGTATGGCGTATACTGCAAGCTGTTCTCTTGGGAGAGGGGACTCCCATCCACTTGGTGATGTGCTCTGTACCTTTTATTTGTATCCTTGGGGTCACAGGTCACTCCAGCAGGGTTGATGTGTGTTCCTCGACCTTGTCTCTTGGCTCAGCTCCAAACCGTTGACTTTCTCGCTAAATTTCTGTCCTTTAACTCTCCTTCTGGACAGGAGCGTCTGCAGAAAGCTGGCTACAGACCACCATCTTGGCTCCTCCCCCCTAGCTGTCAATTCTAAATTATCCCCTGTAATACACACTGGATTTAATAATGCTTCTCTCTCCATGTTTTTTTTTTTTTTTTTTGGCCCTTTTTGGCTGGGGCTGGGTTTGAACCCGCCACCTCCGGCACATGGGCTGGCGCCCTACTCCTCTGAACCACAGACACTGCCCAATAATGCTTCTCTTTTAAGATGCTGCCTGTTCACTGCCACACGAACACTCACTTCCCCAGGAGGTGGGGAAGTGGCAGGTCAAGTCCTCTGTCTGCAGAGAGCCCCTCTTCTAGGGGGACATGGACCCTTTGCAGATGTGTAGAGTGGTGACAGGTGGCCGCAGTGCCAGGAGGAACTAGTTAAGGAGACAGAAGAGGGTTGGGCTTTTCCCTGGAGTGGCTGGGGCGGGCCCTCTGGGGAGATGAGGTGTGTGCAGACCTGAGTGACACAAGAGGGTGACACACAGGGACATCTGGAGTGTGGCACATGCCCGGCAGAAGAGGCCCCACTGGGGCTGTGCATGGGGTGTAGGAGCAGCAGAGAGAGTGGGGGCCAGCAGAGGGGAGCACAGGAGAGAACAGTGGGAAAGGGGGGTGGAGAGGGGGATGGCTGAGGCCACAGGAGACCGTGGCCAGAGTGCAGCCGGTGGTTTTCAGCAGAGGAAGATGGGAAGTCGTTTTGGAAGGATAGCTTTGGCCCCCTGTGGGGGTAAGTAACAGCTGGCCTGGAGTCGGGGACAGCAGGGGCAGCTTGTCCTACTCCAGGTGTGGGATAGTGTGGCCAGGATGAAATTGGAGGGAGGGAAGCAGCAGGATTTTGGATGCAGTCTGGAAGGAAAGGCGGCACAGTTCACTGGAGGGGAGGAAAGGGAATCTAGGGTGATTCCAGACTTTCGGCCTGGGAACCTGGGTGGGTGATGGCTCTGCTCTCCCACAGAGATCAGGAGAAGCTGGTGTACGGTTGTCCTTAAAGGAATGAGGTCCAGAGGCCACTGGCCCAAGTTCCAATCCCAGAACAGCCCTTTCCAGCTGACAGTTCATACCAGTTTCCTGACCTGTGAGCCAAGGATTAGTTATAACTCGTAAGGGGCTCATGAGGATGGAACAGATCTGAGAATGGAGACACTGTGGTCAGCAGTCATTTGTAATGATTTGTTTAGTATATACCTGCCCTCCAGGGCCTGGTCTGACATTGCTGGGGCACTAGAGGAATCCATTCCTCCTGGAGGGGTAGCCCTGCTGTGGTGCATAGCACACCTTGCTAGACCCCTCCGCCAGACTATTTGTGCAGTGGGCATCCTACCCAACCTTCCATGGCATTCTTGGTTGTTTTTTTTTTTTTTTTTTTCGTTTGCATATATTCAGAGAGCAGATAGCAGATAACTTTGGCTGTTCTTGACTCTTCAGACAAGATTTTAAAAGTGAAATAAAAACAGGCAGACTCATTTTCCGATGACCCGTCGTGTTCACCTGACTCACTGTGAGCAAGTCCATAAGTGGACTGTCCTCTCCTCGTCCTCAATGCTCATTTTCCTCTGTGCACTGCATTTTAAAACAAATGGAATGTTAATTTCTTTTCTACCTTGAGCTTTTAAAAATGATCTTAATTGATATTGCCTTGATGGCATCATCTGGTTTTAAAGTCTTCTACTCTGTCCTGACTGGGTATAGAGGGAGTACTGTGAGGGTCTCAAGCACAGTGGGTGCTGCTGTTTCTGTTGGCCCGTGGACACTGGATGGCTGTTTTACGCACAGTGTGTGCTGCTGTTTCTGTTGGCCTGTGGATGGATGCTGGATGGCTGTTTCACACACAGTGGGTACTGCTGTTTCTGTTGGCCTGTGGATGGATGCTGGATGGCTGTTTCGCACACAGTAGGTGCTGCTGTTTCTGTTGGCCCGTGGACGCTGGATGGCTGTTTCGCACATGGTGGGTGCTGCTGTTTCTGTTGGCCCGTGGACGCTGGATGGCTGTTTTGTGCACGGTGGGTGCTGCTGTTTCTGTTGGCCCGTGGACGCTGGATGGCTGTTTTGTGCACGGTGGGTGCTGCTGTTTCTGTTGGCCTGTGGACGCTGGATGGCTGTTTTGCGCACAGTGGGTGCTGCTGTTTTTGTTGGCCTGTGGATGGATCCTGAATGGCTGTTTCGCACACAGTGGGTGCTGCTGTTTCTGTTGGCCTGTGGATGCTGGATGGCTGTTTTGCACACAGTGGGTGCTGCTGTTTCTGTTGGCCTGTGGACGCCAGATGGCTGTTTTGCGCACAGTGGGTGCTGCTGTTTCTGTTGGCCTGTGGATGGATCCTGAATGGCTGTTTCGCACACAGTGGGTGCTACTGTTTCTGTTGGCCTGTGGACACTGGATGGCTGTTTTGCACACATTGGGTGCTGCTGTTTCTGTTGGCCTGTGGATGGATGCTGAATGGCTCTTTCACACACAGTGGGTGCTGCTGTTTCTGTTGGCCCATGGACACTGGATGGCTGTTTCCAGGAATCTTTCTCAGACCTGAAACTGAAGGGCAGGCTGGCATTCAGGGAGGTGGGTTGTCACATGCATTTGGCTGCTAGAAAACATAGGATGATTATTTGTGCTCCTTTTCTGTACAGGCACACACTCAAATTCCCCAGGTCACATGGAGAGCTGTTGAGATCCAGGCTGTGGGGACACAGCGCCCTGTGTGAGGAGTGCTCATGGGACAGGGGAGATGTATACTACAACTTATCTGGGATGCTGCTTTTTGGGGTGCTGAGTTGCAGAGCCGAGATTTTGGACTTGGCCATTCCATTGAGAAAGGACTGCTGATACGCAGTCCCAGTGTAAGGAGTGGGCGGAGACCCTGAGGCTGCAGGGGATAGTGACAGGCCTGCAGGCCTTGGCGGCCAACCTGGACATGAGTCCAGACACCTGGTTGTTCCGACCAGTTTGCTTATTTCACAGAACTCCAGTAGTTTCTCCATCTGTAAAGCAAGGTAGGTGATGTCCAGCACCCAGGGTTCATGGTGATGAAATGTGGGGCAGCTGGTGTGTGCTGGTGTTCGGGGCACCCCTGGCTTTCCGTGTTTCCTCCATCAGCTCGTGTGGCTCAGGGGAGGCTATAGGGGGTGGGGGGTGGGGGAAGAGTTTTAGAAAGAATAATATCTTGGGATAATTTCAAAGAGAAAGTGTGACATTTGCAGAAGGAGCAGTTGTGGGAGGTGGGACAGAACAAGCATTTCGAGGAGACATGTTTGGGTTTAACCCAGTGGTTCTCAACCTTCCTAGTGCCATGACCCTTTAATATAGCTCCTCATGTTATGGTGACCCCCCCAACCACAAAATTATTTTCATTGCTACTTCATAACTGTAATTTTGCTACTGTTTAGAATTGTAATGTAAATATCTAATGTACTGGAGACCCCCAAAGGGGTCGTGACCCACAGGTTGAGAACTGCTGGTTTAATCCCTTTGAGGGGAGCCCAGTCAGTGGAATTTCACGAGCATTTCCAGCAGTGTCACCCTGCTCCACACCTAGAACTTTCTTTGGAGAACAGTTTGACACCAAAATCTAGGTGCTAGCTTACTTTGCAAGGTCTGACAATTAAGTTCACAAACGCATCCTAGAAAAAGTGCTACATCGCTCATTGCTGAATATTATTATTGTCGCCTTCGAGGTACTTCCCTGGGAAAGCTGTGCCCTGGTGCCAGTGCCCAGTCCTCCTTTCAAAGCTATTTTGAATCCTTTATTTGGAAAGACACAAAAGCATACAACAGCAACAACGAACGCCACTCTGCCAGACACCCCCAACATGTCAACATGAACACAGCTGTGAGACACTGATATACCAAGGTTGTAAAAGCTTTCTGAGTTGTTTGTACAGTGCTGCCAACATCAGTGCATGGTGGAAAGTTAGAGAACTTAATTGTCAGACCTGGTATGATGACTTGTTTGATGGCCACTCCAGGGAAAGAGTTCCCAAATTGCTTTGAAGGGTGGCGTAGGCTCTGGCATCGGTTCATAGCTTCCCAATTAGAGTACTTTGAGGGTGACTGTGATGATATTTGGCAATGAGGTTTGTAGCAGTTTTGCTAGGATGAGTTCACAAACTTAACTGTCAGACCTTCATCTATGAGGAGCTCTAAGCTCCTTATAAATGCCGACTCGTTTAGTTACTGTCACAGCCCTAAGAGACAGGCACTGTTATCACTGTTGCACAGATGAAGACACCGAAGCCCAGAAAAGAGAAATAACCTGTCCAGGATCACACACCGAGGCAGTGGTGAAGCCTGAATTTCAGTCGTGGGGAGACTGGCTCCAATGTCCCTCTAGGCTGCTGCCACTTACTAGTGCTCATGAACACTGCTGGATGGGCACAGGCTGCATTGGCCACTGAGCTAGGTGTAGGTCAGAACCAGAAACGGTGTCTTTTAAAGTTTGTATGTTTGCATTGATTTTTTTTTTTTCCCCAAGAAATTAGTATTTCATATACTAAGAGCATTGGTTCTGGATATACTATTTTATATACTAGTAAGGAGAAAAACATCGTAGAATAAACTGTGACAGCAGTGACCCTAACAGGCCTGGGTGATGCCTGCACAGGTCACACCTACCTCTGTGGCTTTGACATTTCTTTCCTCCTTTACAAAGGAGGCAGCTCCTCCCGTCTTTACACCATGCCCAGCATCTGACAGCACCCGTTTCATCCACGATTCATGACAAAGTGCAGTTCTGTCTGCTGGTGACTTCCTCTCTTCCTCAGGGCCCATGAAGCAGGCAGTTGGAGCATGAAAGGAAACTAAGGTTGTTCACCTGTGAGAAATATTTATGAGGAGCCAGTTTTCACCCCACAACTCTGTGTATGGATGGACCTTTCTGTGGACTGGATCTCTTTGCTTTATGCGAAAGTAGTGTCACTTTTCTGAAGGCTTTTGCAGTGGTATCTCAGTTCTGCACAGGAACGCCAGGAGTGCTCGGAACTGCACTGAGGTGGTGTGAACAGGAATGGTTTTAGCCACTTCTAATTTGTATTGTGTTTCCCTACTCTGTTGTTTTTATGGCGCAGGGTTTCATCAACTGCTGCAATTTACTATTATCAAATGACACGGCAGCTATAATAAAGCCTTCCAGACAAACATTGCCCGATAATTAGGCTGGATATGAACGTGTCAGAGTATACCAAATTTTAAAGTTGCCCTCACATTTCCCAATTCTCTTATGGAAAATAGTAGCCTCCTACAAATCTGTTTTGACTGAGTGTTCATGTACAACCTAGATACTGAATGATATTTTAGAAAATGTTCAATTCTTTTAGACTTTGAACTCTGCCCCCAACTCCACTGACAACTAGACACAGCCTAGACTAGGCTGGGTACTTGGCACCTACTAAGTTTGCAAATCGTAAGTTGATGATTTGTGGTTCATGTTTTCGGCCAGGGGAGATAGGTGGGTATTCTCAGCCATTTTCAGTCTGATGGGATCTGAAACCATGGACAGCTTTCTCAGTGGTTAAGTGAGCTCTGGTCCTCAGGCTGAGCTGTTACTTGTCCAGAATTGATTTTATTAACCATTGTCATTTTCCTGCCCCTTCCTTCAAATGTCACAAAAGCACCAAAGTATGGAAGATGACATTGCATCAACGGTGGAAGTTTTAAAATAACATTTCAGGGTATTTCTGGACAGTGCCTGTGCCTGACTTCCTGTTGCGCTGTCTTTAGCCGAGCCCCACATTCTCCTTTTAGAGCTTTTGCCACTGACACACTTCCACCCCTTCACCAGCTATTTTATCTTAGTCTTAAAGTGTTAGAGAGGCTGTCCAACTTGATGTGGATGGAAACATCTCTGAAGAAATGAGTTGCACAAGCTACTTTAAAGGGGAAGAACTTGGAATCTGAGGATACTTGCGCATGGACAGCTCAGGGTCACCTTACAGAGTGAGTTGTCCACGATGGGCAAGAGGATTGTGTCCCCCCAAAGCAGCAGTTTGGTTGCTGCCTAAATCATGGTTTGAAACTTGTAGGTTAGAGACCATTAGACAGATCTGTCCCCATGGCCTGTGGGGTACCTCCCCATTAAGTGGGTTGAATTAATCCTACTAGACTCAATATTTTGACCACTGCTTTTTATGGGGTACTTAGCAATCAAATTGTTGTTTGGGGGGGACAAAATCATAATGCCCATCATGAACCAGCTGCCTTTGTAAGGTGACTCCCCCATGATACCTGGCAAGAGTCAAGCCTGCAGGTCATGAGGGGGTCCTCCATGTCCAGGAGGCCCCCCGGCTCTGTCTCCACTGTCATTCTGTATTGGAGCTATTAACACTCATGTCCCCCTCAACCAGTTATTGAGACTGCACGCCTCATTCCTGTGAGGGTTATACGCATATTATCTTCATTAATCCTCAGGACTCCCGTGGCAGGATTGTTAGCAGGAAGAACTGACCCTTTGGGGTTAAGTGACTTCTCTGAGGCCACCAGAAGAGTCAGGATTCTGGGTGATGGCTGGGGAGGGGTCCCCTGAGAGCCTTGATCCTCAGCCAGCCATGCTGAAGAGAATGAGCCCCAGGCTCGAGCTTCTTTCTGGGAAACAGCCTAGCATTGGGTAGTCACAAACAGTGCCCAACTGCCTCTGCTTTGTAAATGTTTCCAAAAATTCTAAGATTTTTTTAAAAGCTTGTTTTAAAAAAATTTAATACATTAATTAATTATCCTCTGAATTGGTTTTAGAGGAAGTCTTTTAGCAAACCATGTTACAGTCGGGTTACTTCTCATTGCCTTCTATCTTATTACCCCGTTTTGTTCTAATCTTAGAAGCTGATGTCAGAGTTAGCAGCTCGTGGAACTCGCCTTCCTTGTCTGAATTTGGAGCCAAGAGCTCTCTGCACTGGCTTCCTGCAGATGGGGGGCTAATGGCTTTTAGGAGCCTGGGGGACGCCTGGAGCTGCTGCTCCCAAACTGCCTGCCTGGGACTGCCTACCGTGGCAACTTAATGCATTTGAATAGGCATTAATCTGTACAGGAAGGATTTGTTAGGAATGTTAACTGGGAAGATAGTTCTGCTTCTGAAATTTAACTCGGTAGCCTTTACTGTCAGGGTATGTGTGTTGATATGGCTGCGCTTTTGTAGAGGCAACCTCTATAAAGATGTATGTAATTTTAGAGTCAGTACTACTGGCAGCCCCAGACAGCGCAGAAACATCTTACGGAAAAGGCCTTTGTTGCCTGAAGGCAAAACTGCCGGGTTCCTCTCTGGCTTGCTCCAGATTCCATCTGCAAAGTGCCAAACTTCTCATGGAGCTAGACAGCAAATTCCGTTATTAATGACATCCCAGATTTTCCTCTAATTCGAGAAATTTAAAAATAGAAATAGGAGAACTAATTGGATTTTTTGGCTGTTAATTGTCATTCCTTCATTTTAAATGTTAAGCTACTGGCGTCCTAAGGGTTTCAAAAAAGCGGCATTAGAGATTTGACTGGCGCCCACTGGGGACATATGTTATTAGTGAATACTAATATTTGTTGTGCAATAAAGTGCTCACCACTGTGTCACCAAACTCTCAGGGCTGAAATCTCTGCTCTGAGCAAACTGCATGATTGGAGAAAATGTATCAGTTTATACAGAAATAGAAGTGGAAACAGGCATCTGTAGCCCCCCGTTTCTCCATGTTCCTAGGGCTTGTCTGGGTTCGGGGACTAGCGGTGGTGACGGGCAGGCCCGAGTTTGCTGGGAGGATGAGATTCGAGATGCGAATTGGAAACAACATCACAGCATATGAAGCTGGAAACACTGGGCGCACACGCTCACAGTTGTCCACAGACTGTGGAGACAGAAGCAGGTGTGTACAGCCACGGAGCGGTCGTTCTCTGAAACCAGGGCTCGCCCATCCCTGCTACCTCCCCGTGACACGGAGCAGTTTCCTACCCTGGCCTCAGTTCCCTTTTTGTAAAATCAGAAACTGGCGTGAGGATCAGGTAGATGATTTCAGGAAAATGCTGGCCCCGTAGGAGATGCTGGGAAGACATCAGTGCCCCCTTCCCCCCAACCTTCCCAGCTCTCCATTCCTCTCTTGACCAGATGAGCAGACAGGTGTGCAGAGAAATGAAATGAGTTGCCCAAGTGGCAGAACTGAGACTATAGCTTAGCATTAGCCCATTTGGCTTCTATGACAAAATTGCCCCAGACTGGGGGCTCACAGACAAGAGGAAGGGACTCACTTATCATGGTCTTAGGGTCTGGGCTGTCCCTGATTGGGGTGCTGGTGTGGTGGAGGTCTGGTGAGGACCCCCCACCCCTAGGCTGCAAACCACAGGCTTCTCACTGCATTCTCAGGAGGTAGAAAGAGGGTCAGGGAGCTCCCTCTCCAGTCTCTTTTACCAGGGCACTAATCCCTCTCATGGGTGCACCACCCTCACCACCTGATGCCATCCAAGGGTTAGGATTTCATTCAGTATATGACTTTGGGGTGAACACAAATGTTCATTCCGTCCCAAGCTCAGATCTTTTTAGCCCTGATGGGTGTAACGCTTGCCAGATATACGAGTTGGGCTGACACGGAGCCCAGTGAGCACCGAGGCTATTCAAGCTCCGTCTTCACCTTGGTGGTTCTTTGCAAGCTTCAGTAAAGTCAGCGGGTTGGTCCCAACAAAGCCGCCTGGCCCGTGGCTCACCACTGTCACTTACGGAGCCAAGTAAAAACTCTGTAGTGCCTGTGCACTTGGATGTTTTAAAATGTCAAAACCTGTCCTTTCTAAGAAGAGGGGTGTGCCTCCGAGGTTTGTCAGTTGACTTTTTGCAAATTGAACCATTTCCTCATTGATTTACATTCTCATTTCACTTGCCCTGAAGTTTTTTGGTGACAGTCCTCCTGGGCTCCTGGAGGAGCCTTTTTCTTCCTTCCCCCAGCTGTCAAGTAGTTACTAAACTGTAAGTAAATGAGCGGGCCCAGAAGTTTTAAGGGAAAAAACAGTCTGTGGTAATACCATTATCCTATAATTTATCTGTTTAATCACATGATCTACTGTACACCCTGATTTCTAAACATAGGAACGAGTCTTGCTGTTAGGACATGTTCTGGTGAGTTGGTGAGTATGTACTGACTTTCCCAGCTCCACATACTGATACTGGATTAGTTAAAGTTTATCCCTAATTCTGGTTGATCTCCCTGACCCCTCATGAGAAGTCATGATGTACTCAAAGCCTTTTAGAAGCCTCTTAATCTTCTACCCAGTGGAAGACCATTTGCCTTTCAAGAAGTTGAGTTTCCTCTGCTTCCCCTTCAGGAAAGAGTAGAGCTGCAGTTCTCAACCTGTGGGTTGCCACCCCTTTGTAACAATGAAAATACATCCTGCATACCAGATATTTGCCTTGTAATTCATAACAGCAGCAAAATTACAGTTATGAAGTAGTAATGAAAATAATTTAATGGTTGGGGGTCACCACAACATTAGGAACTGTATAAAGGGTCACGGCATTAGGAGGGTTGAGAACCACTGGAGTACAGGAATGTCACAGATGTCAGCGTGTAGAAACCAGCCACACAGCGGAGCTGATGAACGCTGACGTTTTCATGAGTCACCCAGGCATTCTGTAATATTTCAGGAAGTTGTTTGGACAAACGTGGGCTGATAATTACCAAATAAATTTCTACCTCTAACCGTCTCCCTTTTTAAATCTGTTTTGCAAATGTGTCTGTTTTCTAAATTTGGAAAAATCTGTGTATTTGAGCCTTGAAAAAGACAATCTCTTAGCAACACGTAACAAGGACAGGAGCCAATTAACTAAGAAGCGTGTTGTGACTGGGTCTGTCCTCACTGTTTTGGAAAGCACCCTGCAGGAAGGCATGTTTTGAGCTGTCTATAACATTTGGTAAATTTAACATAAAAAGTATCAAAAACAGGAATGGTGTGTTTTCCCCCGTGCCTTTTTTTCTTTGCCTTCCCATACTGTATGTTTTTGCCCACTTGGAACATATACGTGAGCATTCATAATTAAGAATTAATTAAAAGTGTCTGCTTGGAGGGCTTTCTGCTCTGTACTTAATTAACTTAGAAAACAATGCCATGATAAGCAGATGGACCGTAAGAGAGAAAGCAGAGTCCCCCCTCCCCATTTTAGACATGTACAATAATTCGTTTAATTAACCTTGGAAGTACGTTTGCATCCAGTAAGCATCAGTAGACAAGGCAATGCCGCGGTGTTCACTGCCGCTGTCTGACTGCCGTGGCTGCTCCTTCAGGGGCAATAGCAGGTGGGGGCCCTGGGTCTGCAGTGCAGCTCGTGGCTGGGCCGGGCCATCCAGCAGGGGCCCTGGCTGCTGTGGGCTGAGGGCCTCTTTCCATTTCCACTGCTCCTGCAGGTGATGGCTCCATCCCTTTCTGTGTCCCTGCTCTGTCCTCCACATATGACAGATGAGCTCTCCCCACTTTTTGTATCTTCTGTTCCCCATGTTCCTTAAGTTCAGAGCCCATCATGGCTTCTCAGGGTGAGAATTCTGAGAACTCACTGCTTGTCTGGTGAGGTCTCATAGCTAATTGGCACATCCCACCTGTTTCTTGGTTTAGACTCGAATCTGCTGGACTCAGCTGAAATTATTGAGCCAGGTCACAAAGGTAGATGGCCACCCCGAGGCATGTCCTTCATTAGATCCCACACAGTTACCTGTGCAGTTACCTGTGCTGGGAGACGCAAGGAACCGCAGCAAGGTCCCTCCAGGGCTGGACTCCTGCTTGCTAGGTACAAAACCTTCATCGTGTTACTTCCATCCAAAACTCCCATGACTGCCTCCATGTCAGATTTCCACCAAAATCCTTAAATTGTGTGTCTAGAAATTTTGACTTTTAATTTATCTATTCTTCCATAAAAATAAGTAACATGTAAATCAATGATAAAGACACTGTTGCCAAAGGCTGTTGTGAATATGTGTGATGTGAATTGAGAAGTGCTGTGGTTTTATTTTGTTTTATTATAATGAGGGGAGTGAGGGAGTATGAAAAACACTGGCAAATTTTTATAATGCTTGGAAGCAAACATCATTGGAATAATTAGGCCAGTACTTCCCATCATCCAGAAGAGCTAGTTTGTGAAAGGCAGAGATAATGGACATTAATTATCACATGAGCTGACATAGAAAAGCTCCCCTACTGTGGGTCTCGGTCTGAGCAGCTGAGAACTTCTACCTTCTACCCTGTGCCCTGGGTCTTCCAACTTAGGAAGTTCTGAGTCTGGGCAGATATGTTAGTTGGACTTGTCCACTCAGGGTCATCTGTTCAAAATGGACCCCGACTGAGTTGCATGAAAAATCACATCAAGGAGAACTCCTTAGTGCTCCCTTGGAATTTTGGCTTTTCCTCTCTTCTATATTCAGTAAATATTTAGCACCTATTGTATACTAAGCCTAGTGCTAAGCCCTGCTGAAGTTAAGGAGGACCCATAAGGGAACTGCACTGGGATTAACCTGTTGAATAGATGGGCGTGCAGGTAGAACACAGAAGAGAATGGACCTGCCCCTCCTCCCCTCTCCCCTCACCTCTCCCACCTCCCTTCTCCCCTCATCTCCACCTCCCCTCTCCCCTCACCTCCCCCACTTCCCTTCTCCCACCTTGCTTCTCTCTCCTAAGTTCCTGCACTGTCCTTCCTTTCCAAAGATATAGGTGAATACCTAGAAGGAACTGAAGCTGACAAAATACTTAAATAACAGGAACAATGTAAAATCATATAATTTTTTAAAATTATTATGCACTGCCCAGAAATACAAACTGAATTTTTATATATTATGATTATGTTATTTAGGGTTTAATACCTTTTCAAAGCATTTTTGTATGTCTTATTGAATTTTGAATAGGGTGGGCATTACTTTATTTTAAAAGTACTGAAACACGGCCAGGTGAGGTAGCTCACTACCTATTATCCCAGCACTCTGGGAGGCCAATGTGGGAGGATCCCTTGAGCTCAGGAGTTTGAGACCAGCCTGAGAAAGAGCAAGAACAAGACCTCATCTCTACTAAAAATGGAAAAATAAAATTAGCTGGGCATCATGGCAGGGGCTGCCTGTAGTCCCGGCTACTCAGAAGGCTGAAGCAGGAGGATCATCTGAACCCAGGAGTTTGAGGCCAATAGGCTGAAGCCACGACACTGCAGCCTGGGAAACAGAGTGCAACTATTAAAAAAAAATACTGAAACAGGCAAGGCGGCAGGCCCGCCCCGTGCTGTCTGTGCACGGCACAGTTTTATGCACATGGACGATGAAGCAGAAGATCCAAGTGTCTCAGTACCCGACACAGCTGGTTTCAGGCAGAAGCTGGCCGTCTCCTGGGTTAGCCTGGGGCCCTTTTTTCCAGGTAGCTCTCTGCTCTCTGACATAGCCCTACTCCAGAGGAGCAACCTCTCGCGTTGACATCTCACTAGATTGTAGTCACTGCACGCTCTGTACCTGCACCCCAACTTGCCCTTTGCTTTCACCCCTGTACGTTGCCTTTTCTTGTTTGTTCTATACCTCAAGAGTCCCTGCCCTGGGGCCTCTGCCGTAGAAACTGTTCCCATCACATATTGCTAAGTAAAACACCCCAGACTTAGTGACTAGTGTTCACCACTCATCTGACCACGGGTCTGCAGATGGGAGGGCCTGGTGATGCTTTTTTCTGCCCTGCATGGTATTCTTGATGCTGCACGTCACTGGGGACGTGGTTGTGGCTGTGGCTGGACTGTCCACGGTGGCCTCACTGGCACGTCAGGCTGGCACTGAGCTCAGGAGCCTGGGGTGGGGGTGCTGGCTGAGCCCCTCTCTCTGCACCCTCTTCTCATTCAGTGGTTCCCCAACCCCTGTCTAGGCTTTCGCCCGAGCTTCTCTTCTTGGTGGTGGTGAGCAGATTCCCAAGAGGGCCAAGGTGGAAGTTATAAGACTTTTTAAGACCTGCACTTCAAGTCTCAGAACCTCACTTCTGCTGAGTGGTATTGGTGAAAGCAAGTCACAGGGCCAACCCAGGTGAAAAGAGGATAGATGTTCTCTTGACTGGAGGGGTGTCTTGTGCATACAGGGCGGGGAAGGGGAGGAACTTAGGGTGTCCATCCTTGGAAATTTCACACGAAATATTCATTTATGTTTTACCGTGTTCCATTGATGCTGAGATGTACATTTGTTCCCTACATTCTAAGATCACTGAATAAGGATATGTCTTAATGTTGACAGAATCCGTCACCAGTGGCGGGACAGCCATGCTGTGCTGTCATTGTCTGTGCTCATGCTAATCTGGATGTAGCAAGTGCGTTGATGAACATTGCTGATCATGCATGTGTTGAGTTTAATTGCACAGAAAATGTCTTAAAAAATATCAAAACACACCTACGGTGCATCTTAGCAGGGTACTGGCGAAACTTATTAAAGGTAGAGTATTAATGTCTTTATATAGTGATCAAGGAAATGCCATGAAGGCTATCTGTAACAGTATGATCAAAATATTTCTGAATGTATATGAATTGTGCCCTGTGATTGCACCAATGTACATAATTATGATTCAATAAAA
>CAUYON010090146.1:0-14146 GCA_963573935.1 Arctocebus calabarensis
ATATTAACCACAGTATAATCATTCATAGGAAAACAGTAATTAAGCAATGAATTAAATGAAATAACAAAGTTCAAACTATCATAAACTCATAGACCACAATGATTTTACAAGACAAGCAATTCCAGAAATCTTATAAACAATAAAAAAAGAAGAAATATTTCAATATCATTCTACTATCTGGATACACCTGATATTGAAATTGGAGAAAATATATTGTTATAAAGGGAAATTACAAACATGTTTCACTTATAGATGAGGATGCACTATCCTAAACAACATATTGACAAGTTGAATAAAAAAATTAATATTTAAGTAATTAATGTACTTTGGTCAAAATTGAATCTAATTTATATGAAAGTTAGTCACTATTTTCTTTTTTTTTTTTTTATTTTCTTTCCCTTGCCCCCTCCCTTCTTCTCTGGCTGCTCTTTCCTTCCCCCATGCCCCACTGTGTCATTGATTGTCATTAATTGCCAATAGTGGTGCTGGGAGAATTGGTTATGCATATATAAAATACTGAAACTGGATGTGCACTTTTCTCCCCTCACGAAGATTGATTCAAGATGGATAAAGGATTTAAATTTAAGGCATGAGATGATAAAAATCCTCAAAGAAAGAATTGGAAAAACACTGGAAGATATTGGCCTGGGAAAGACTTTATGAGGAAGACTGCCATGGCAATAGCAACAAATGCAACAATAAACAAATGGGACTTAATTAAACTGAAAAGCTTCTGTACAGCCAAGGAGACAACAACCAAAGCAGATAGACAACCTACCCAATGGGAAAGGATATTTGCACATTTTGAATCTGACAAAAGTTTAATATCTAGGATCCATACAGAGCTTCAATTTAAAGAAAAAAAACAACAATCTGATACATCAATGGGGAAGAGAGATGAATAGAATCTTCTCTAAAGATGGCAAACAAATGGCCAGTAAACACTTGAAAAAAATGCTCATTGTCCATAATTATTAGAGAAATGCAAACTAAAACCACCCTGAGATACCATCTAACTCCAGTGAGAATGGCCTATATCACAAAATCTCATGATTGCAGAAGCTGGCGCGGATGTGGGGAGAAAGGAACACTTTTACACTACTGGTGGGACTTCAAACTAATACAACCTTTTTGGAAGGAAGTATGGAGAAAGCTCAAAGAACTCAACATAGACCTCGCGTTTGATCCTGCAATCCCATTGCTGGGCATCTATCCAGAAGAAGAAAAAAAACTTTTATTATAAGGACATTTGTATGAGACTGTTTATTGCTGTCCAGTTTACAATTGCTAAAGTGTAGGAACAGCCTAAATGTCCTTCAACCCAGGAGTGGATTGGTAAGCTATGGTATATGTATACCATGGAATATTACTCAGCCATCAAAAATAAGAGACTTTGCAGTGTTTGTAGTAACTTGGATGGAGGTGGAACATATTAATCTTAGTGAAACATCACAGGAATGGAGAAGCATGAATCCTATGTATTCAACTTTGACTTGAGGACAATTAATGAAAGTTCTTGCTTTTTTTGAGATAGAGCCTCAAGTTGTCACCCTGGGTAGAGTGCTGTGGCATCACAGCTCACAGCAACCTCTAACTCCTGGGCTCAAGTGATTCTCCTCCCTCCGCCTCCCAAGTAGCTGGGATTACAGGCTCCTGGAACAATGCCCGGCTATTTTTTTTTCTTTTTTTTTGGTTGCAGCCATCATTGTTGCTTGGTGGCCCTGGGCTGGATTCGAACCCACCAGCTCATGCATATGTGGCTGGCATCTTAGCCACTTCAGCCACAGGGGCTGAACCAATCTGTTTGAATTTTTTAATCAGGTTTTTTATCAACTTTGTCAGAAAACTTTTAAGTTTACAGGGAAAAAAAAGAGCAATTAGTATAGATTCCATGAACCCTCACCCACAGTTTATCCTAGTATTAACATTTTACATCAGTATTACAAATTTGGTACAATTAATGTACCAATATTAACATGTTATTAACTAATGTTCATAGTTTATCCAGATTATGGGTCCTTCATTTTTACCCAGTGTCCTTTTTGTACTTTAGGATCTCATTGGGAATATCCCATTGAACCTGGTTGTCCTGTCTCCTTAGATTCTTTTTAGCAAAGTTTCCTTGATTTTGATGACCTTGACAGTTAGTTTTGAGGAGTACTGGTTAGGTACTTTTTTATTTGATTTCAGAAACAATATATATCAGTTTCAGAGTCAAAAAATACTTTCCATTCCTTGTAAGGGTTAAAGATACTAAGTTAATTCTATTGTGTGGTATTTCATGAATAACCATTATTTGTTTACTTTTCTTCACAATAAATCTGTCAACTTCAAAATAGTGAACCTACAGGTGAAACTTACTGAGTGCAGTATATAAAGTTCTTAATACAGTAACTAAGAAAATGCCATGAATGCTATGTTAACCAGTTTGATGAAAATATTTCAGATTGTATATGAAACCAGCACATTGTACCCCGGAAGTGCATTAGTGTACACAACTATGATTTAATAAAAAATTTAAAAAAAAATCATGAACCATAACATCTCCCCTTATGTGTTATCTGAAGTGCTTGATTCCACACTGAGCTCATTACGTACATCCACTAAATACTTGATCAATAATTTTATAAAAGCCAAGGTTCCTTATCCCACTACCAGAATTCCATAAACATCTAGAACTCAGAGATTAATTTCTTTCAGGATAGGAAATACATAATATATTACAATACTCATTGGTTCTTTATATCTCAGTTTGAGTGAGTTACTTGATTCCGTCCTAAGATTTTTATTGGTATAGATGTAAGACTGATGTGATGGCCCCAATATTTCCTCATCCCTTGACATGATTTTTGCCAGATGACTTCACAGTTCTTTTAAGAAGAAGAATTATTTTATTCTTATCTTAGTCAATCAGGCTGCTATAAGATAATACCACAGATGGAGCTGCTTAAACAAAGTAAATTTATTTTTCATAGTTCTAGAAACTAGGAGGTCTGAGATTAACACACCAGGATATGCTGATACAATAGCTGGTGATGGCCCACTTTGGAATTGCAAATGGCTATCTTTTCATTAGATCCTTACATGGCAAAGAACAGGAGAAAAAGGGAAGCTCTTGTGTCTTTTCCTATAAAGGCACTCATACCATTATTAAATGTTCCATCCTTAGAACCTAAATTATCTCCCAAAGGCCTTGGCTTCTAATATTACCATTTGGGGAGTTAGGACTTCAACATATGAATTGAGAGGGTACAAAAATATTCAATCCACAACAATTCTAAATTCAGCCATTTGATTTGCCTTGGTTAACAAAATGAAGTAATTATATGTCATTTCTGAGCCTAGATCTCTAGCAGCTTTTATTGTTTCCACTTGTCTTCTTGCACTTCTACCATCTACATGAGAAGGACATACCCAGGTCCAAAAGAAGGATGAGTGATATGTGGAGTTAGGCTTCTGTAGACAAAATCTCTTAGCCAATCCCTGCCTAGTGCAGTGAACTTGTACATATACGAGCAAGACCTGCCTAGATTACCTAGCTCACAGCCTAACTATGCATGTATAAGCTAGAATAATACAGGATTTCTTATGACATGTAATATTGGATAGCTGTTATGCAGCAATAGTTTATTGATTTAATATGTGATAAGTTTGGGGAACCAAATATTGAGATGGGCAAGATGAAGTGGCTACTAAGAAATATACTAACAGAGGTAGAAAGAGAAGTCCAAGGATATCAAGTACAAACATTGCTGTACGTCTCCTGGTATGCCACCCAGATGGACTAAATGGGTGCAGAGATGGGAGACTGCTGTCACTCAGACAAAAAGAAATTCTGCCTTCTTCTCTTCAACAGATACATTGTGTATCCAATAATAATACAATTTAGTATTTGTTCAGTACTTATCATTTGACATGAATTATGATAAGTAATATACAGAGATGTAAAAGCAAGTATAATACAACTGAATCCACTTACAGGAAAGTGTATGATGACATTCACAATATGGCAAAATAAATGTTACAATAAGGACAATGGGGGTTTCTATTGGCTAAGTCAGAAAAGACACCTAAAAAAGACAAAGAAAAAGAAAATCTTGGGCCAAAAATAGAAAAAGATTGATCAGACAAAGACAAATGGATGGGTACAAAAGAGAACAGTCAGCGAATATTGTACTTTTACTTTGCACCTGCCACCGTTGTGTGCTATACATGCAAAATCTCTTTGAGCACATGAAACCAGAACTGTCCTAAAGTTATGGATGAAGAAGCAGACTGAGAATGGTTATGTGACTTTCCCCAAAGCATACAATTAATGGACACAAAAGATGGAGCCCAATCCTTCTGCTTATTAAATTAAATTAATTTTGGCCTAATACTGCCCTTGTGCATAGTAAATTGTAACTGAATTTAATATGCAAACAAATGGCAACCAAACGAGAATATATTCTGCCAAGTAATGAAGTCTCCATCAATCCTAGCAGTCTTGGGCCAATTACAAGTTGCAAATTGCTCAGTTATGTCCAAATAAGGCTACTTCTATATATGTCACTTCCTTTTTCTGTCTATAAATACTTCCTACTCAGGTTGCTGGGTGGAGAACTGCTCTCTAAACCTTTAATGATTTAAGGTGCTGCCCAATTCATGAATCATTTCTTTGCCCAAATAAACTCTGCTAAGCTTCATTTGTTTAAAGTTTTGTTTTCAAATCAGTTTTAGCCAGGGCACCAAATAGTGGTCCCAACATTTCTTTTTCCTCGAGGCCACACTGGGAACACCTAGATCTTGGTCTAGCTAAAAGGGAAGTCCCTTCCCCAAATTCATCATCACTTTCCTCTCTTCCTGAAGATGAGGATTTCTTTCTGGCTTCAGGGGAAGTAAACTTAAACAGCTGTGTCACACTGTTTTTCAGAACTAGCCGGCCAGTTGGCATGAGGCCAGATAATTGGTCACAACATCCTAAAAGTAAGAAAAGATCAGTGCAGATGTTTTGCTGTAACATTGGCCCCCAAGCTTTCCACATGAAGCTCTTCCAGCAAGAGCTGCCTTTCACTCTTAGCACTCACAGGCCAGCAACTACAGTTTCCAGCCTCAACAAGACAGGCAGAGGAAGTGAGCTTGTAAATCCATTACTCTTAACAAGCACAGTGCCAAAGCATAAAACAAACAAAAAATTTACAAAATACAAAGCCCATCTAGCTGCAATTTAGGGAAGCTGCCCTAGGGTATGTGAGCTTTGCTGGCAAGCTTCTCAGCACAGCTGGACCTAATCAGGCTTTGGTCTGGGAAGTCCCTTCTGCTGCAGGCTGTCTTGGCACACCAGGCAGAGGTGAAATCCAGTGAGACAAGGATATGATTCTGCATTCCATAGGAAGGAGCCTGGGATACTCTCTAAGCTGGGGAACATGGAAACATTCTAACCTACAATGAAAGGGGCTTTCCATGGATTTCCCCATAATACGCATTTATCTGAAGAGGAAAGTAGGAAAAAGCCCTGCTGGTCAAACAGAAAGCAGGTCTGTCTTTTGCACAGGGCAGGCACTGTTCTGACTTCATTCTTATGGAAGAGACACCATGACACATACTGTTTCAAATAACTGACTATTTGCTTCTCATTTGAGATGCATGATCTGCTCAATGAAATGGGCACTTAATAACCCTCTTTTTGAAACAGAACAATTGAGTTAGCTGCTAGCCAAACATTTTTGTCTCTCACACTAATCAAACACCCACCAGTGAAGGAGGAAACTTCTCACTGTTTTCCCAACATGGCAGGCTCTTTTCTGTGTGCTTTTGCATAAGCCGCTCATTTTGTCTTGAAAACCACTTTCTTTTTGTTGAATGCTCAATTATCTTTCCAAACAATGATAGTGCCACTCCTGATGACAATGTTGAGTGACATATAATTATTTGTGACTGTGTACTCTGTGCCCAGCACTGCACCAAGACCTTTGTATGAATTATCTAATTGATTCCGAAAATCAGCTTTATGACTTGAGATTCTGAAGAACAACTTTCCAACATGAGTGCTCTTATTTTCTCCATTTTACACACAAACGAAACTCAGGCACAAAAGGTTGTGTTGCCTGAGGCACAGGGCAACTAAGGGCAAAAAACACCACCTACACACCAACTAAAAAGACTCACGGGAAAAATACAGAAAATGCAAGTGTGCAAGGAAACTTTCACACATTTCTAGTGGACGAAATGTAAATCGATACGATCACATTTGAAAACTATGTAATAGTATTACTAAATTGAACGTAAGCATGCAAATAATTCCACTCCAAGGTATGTAGACCCTCCCTCCAAAGAAAAATGTTTCTTTACTAAAGATAAATATAAGCATACTAGTCATTTCATCCCAGGACTCAACAGAAATGCAAGTGCATGTTCACCAAGAGATTCAGACAATAATGTTAATGGTGGCACTATGACACAAACTGGAACTATTCAAGTGCCATCAACAGTAGAATGGCTAAAATTGCATGTATTTACCAAATGGAACAAAATGAATGAAGCATGAAAGCAAAGCAATTATAGATAAGAGTAACCATATAGATAAGCTTCCAAAAATAAGGAGAAAGAAGCTGGAGACAACAAAATACGTACAGATGTCATGATTTCACAAATCTAAAGTTCAAAAACAAAAGTGATCACTACTATTATATGTTAAGGTTGCAGTTACTCATGGGAATGATGGTACCTGTAATGGGAGTTTCTGGAGGTGCTGATAATTTTTTGTTCTTGATTTTCAGGCTAGTTACACAAGTGTGTTTACTTTATAAAAATCTATCTAATCGTCCTCTTAGAATTTTCACTTTCTTATCTATGTATGAAATGCAACATACTTCAAATAAAAAGTTTAGAATGAGGCTGGACACAGTGGCTCACAGTTGGGTGGATTGCTTGAGCTCAGGAGTTTGAGTTTGAGAACAAATTAATCAAGAGTGAGACCATATATGTATTAAAAAAAATAGAAAAAACTAGCCGAGCATGGTGGCATATGCCTATAGTCCCAGCTACTTGGGAGACTGAGGCAAAGGGATCACTTTAACCCAAGAGTTTGGGATTACTCTGAGCTATAACCATGCCTTAGCACTCTACTCAGGGCAACAGAGTGAGATTCTCAAAACAAAACAAAGAGCTAGCAAGTCTCCAGGCCAAAGTGTCAAGAGTATAAAAGAAAAATGAAAAAAAGAAAAAAAGTTAGAAATGAGAGAAAAAAAAAAAAGTCTGAGCAAATTCAAAGCTTGTGCTTTTACCCCTAAGGCTTATATCCATACTTAAGAAAATAAATTCCAAATACAATATATCCTGACATACGCACATTTTCATATGTGTTTTGCTTCAAAAGGCAGTTTTTAGGTCAGACATGGTGGCTGACGCCTGTTATCCCAGCAATGCAGGAGGCCAAGGCAAGATCTCTTGAGCCTAAGAATTTGAGGTTGCTGTGAGCTAGGATGCCATAGCACTCTACCAAGGGCAACAACGTGAGACTCTGTCTCAAAAAAAAAAAAAGTTCTGTTACTTTTCCCCTCTCTGCAGTGTTCTTATGGGTAATATACAAATTGCTCAATATCCTGAACCTCAATTTCTCCCATTTAAAACCAAGAGAATAGTTGATGTAGAGAAAGTGCTTTGCAGTCCTGTAATCAGGTACCTAAAGAGTCTAACTTTCTGTTCTGTTGGCACATTAATTTCATTGCTTGGGATGAGTGCATGTAGAGCATAGTGCTCAGTCCAGCTCCCTTAGCCTCAGCACATCACATCTTACACATTTGGCCCCCACTCAGCTCTTCCTATAGGCTGCAATGATTCAAAATGTACCAAAATTTACTGATTTACCAAACAGCTGAAGACATACTATTATGGTTTGGTACACTGTGCTAAGAGTTGAGGATAGCAGGGTTTTCCTATTCAAGAATCTCCCTTGGAAGGCTGAGGCAAGAGAATTGCTTAAGCCCAAGAGTTCGAGGTTGCTGTGAGTTGTGGCACAATAGCACTCTACCGAGGGTGACATAGTGAGACTCTGTCTCAAAAAAAAGAACATCCCAGTCTAGTGGGGACAAGATAGTTATAACCTAAGTTGTTAAATGTTGTAAGAGGCCACATGTAAAAACTGCCTTTTTTTTTTTTTTTGTTTTATTTTTTGAGGTAAAGTCTTACTTTGTCACCCTCGGTAGGGTGTCAGTAACATCATAGTTCTCTTCAGACTCTTGGACTCAGGCGATCCTCTTGTCCCAGCCTCCCAAGTAGCTGGGTCTATAGGTGCCCACCACAATGCCTGACTATTTTTTAGAGATGGGATCTCACACTTGCTCAGGCTGGTCCTGAACCTATGAGCTCCAGAGTGTTAGGATTATAGGTATGAGCCACCGATCCCAGCCAAAAGTAACAGATTTTAAGTATGGTGTTCTTTGACATCCAAATCAAGGAATAGATAATAAAGATACTATAATTTTGTGGTGCCAAAATGTATAACCAAAATGATACCCTCTAAAAAGAATCCTATATTATCTTTGTTTCCTTGTTGGAGTTCAGGCACTAAAGATTTCTATTACATCTTAAATTTGTTAGTTAGGTGTCATTAGTACTAGTATTGATCAGGTTCTATTCATTAAACTAATTTTAGCATTCACAGTCTTTCTTAGCTTTTCACATCAGTTGTGTAATGTGATTTGTCAAGACTTAGTCATATATGCATGGAGAACCCAGAAAACACATGCACATTTCTACCAAAAACTGTTTAGACATTTTTTGTTTAAAAAATGAACACCACCCAGTGCAGGAGAAATGATACTGACAACAGATTTAAGTCTGAGTTCAAACTCTGTCTCTATTCTTTAAAATGTGTAACCTTGGGCAAGGACTTTAATTTTCTCATCTAGAAAACAGAGACAGTATTTTTCTTTTAAGGTTATTATGAGGAATAAAGAAAATGTATGGAAAGCACCTAGAACAATGATACACTTTATAATTACTATTGAAGAAGTTTATTGGTGTCTATACTGGAATATTAACCATGCTAGTTTTTGTGTTCATAATCACTACAGCTAAGGAGAATTGAGAATATTAACTAGTGTAATTAAGTCTTTTCTTGACTTGCTCTATCTGGGGCCTTGAGCAAACACCAGGCACTTTGTGTCCATCTAGGATGCAGCCCTGCTTACTTCCCTATACCAGCCCAAACCCAAGAAATACAATTTGGGAATGATCCTGAATATCAAAGAATCGCAGATGTCACTCCCTAGTTCTAAATAAAAAAAAGGTGTTATCCAGAACAGAAACCACATTCTTAACTGAGACATTCTGTCTATAAATGAGAAGCTCTGATTTAAAAATAATGTCTTTGGTTTTTTTCCCCTCCCTCCCCTAAAAATAATGTTTTCAATATTTATAAATATTAAGTATGAGGGAAATGTATATGAATGAGTTGGACGCTAAAATCACAGATCTCAGACAGCTGAATCATAGAAAATCTTTAATAATAAAACATTACCTGTTAGAAAATTTAAACAATTGGCACAGAACTCAAGTTCGATTTTATCTTTGCCTTGGCTAGCAGAGCTCTAAAGATTAAAATAAGTAACTGAAATCTGTTTCCCATAAAATCTACTCTAGTGCTGAAAGTAATTTTTGAGGAAAATATTTCCTAACTTATATTTCTATAATTTAGAACTGTATTATGATCATAAACTTGAAAATTAAAGTTTGTAAGGTGTCTCTGTATTCAAAGTGACCAACGACTTAAAACGTCCAATTAGTAGAAAAAGAATTATCAGGGATAAAAGTTTGTCCATCCCTCCTGAACTCCCATAATGTTGTTTTATGTGCTTTTGGAAATGCATATTTTTAACTTTTTAGCTTGGGATAATTATAGATCGATATGGGGGCAGAAGAAATAATACAGAGATCTCAGCTATTCTTTACTCTCTTTCCCCCATCCTGCATAACTATAATACAATAATGATCTTGAAATTGACATTGATACAATCCTCTACCTAATTCAGATTGTATCCATTTTACTTGTCTTCATTGGTGAGTTTATGTTTACCTTATCACATGTGTTGATACCCCTCCACCATAGTCAAGATACTGAATATTTCCATCTCTAGGATGCCCAGAGCTATTTTTATAACCATATACACCCCTTTTCCCTCCCTCCAGTAACTACTAGGATTCCCTAATTTGTTCTTCATATCTATAATTGCATAATCTCAACAATATTATATAAATGAGATGAGACAATATATAACGTTTCCAGACTGGCTTTTCAAACTTAGAGGAATTCTCTTGACATGAGCTATTGAAAGTTCAACCAGCATAACATCCTGAGTAGTGGCTCATGGTGTGGATGCACCTCAGCGTGTTTAATCGTTCGCCCCCTGAGAATATTTGTGTTGTTTTAGTTTTGGCTGTCGTGAATAAAGTGTTGTTTTAGTTTTGACTATCATGAATAAAGCTACTATGAACATGTGTTACAGTCCTTTGTGTGGACATAAAAGTTTTCATTTCTCTGAGATAAATGTCCAACATTGTAACTACTCAGTCACACAGGGAGCACAACTTTAGTTTCACAAGACACTGGCATACACTTTTTCAGAGAGGCTGTGGGTGTGCTATTTTACATTCCCACTAGCAATGTATGAGTCCTTCTGTTTCTCAGTGTTCTCTCAGCATTTCTTGCTTTGAATTAAAATTTGTTTCATTTTTGCCACTTTGACAGGTGTTTAGTGATCTCTCACAGTGGTTTTCATTTGCATTTCCTTGATGGCTAATGATGTTAAACATCATTTCAGGTGCTTACCTTCAGCATATCATTCTTTTTCTATTATTATTATTGCTTGGGATTCATGGCACGTACAAAGAATTAGGTTACACTGATTGTGGTTACTAGATAAAGTTCCTCTTGTAATTGTGTCCTGCCCCCATAGGTGTGCCATAAACCATGACCCCCCAGGCCCATCCCACTTACCCTCTCCCTGCTCCCTCATTCCCCCACCCCACCCCTTGTATTAGATCATCTACTGACTTCATATTAGAATAGAGCATATTTGGTCTTGCTTCTCCGTTCTTGTGATGCTTTACTAAGAAGAATGTGTTCCACCTCCATCTGGGTTAATATAAAAGATGTATATTCTCCATGTTTTTTAATAGCTGAATAGTATTCCATGATATACATAGACCACAGCTTATTAATCCATTCCTGGGTTGGTGGCCATTTAGGTTGTTTCCACATTTTAGTGAATACAAATTGGGCCGTGATAAACAGTGTAGTGCAAATTTCCTCATCATAAAGTGCTTTTTTTTTTTCTTCTGGGTAGATCCCCAGTAAAAATAGAGATATAGACATATGGAATAGAATAGAAAACCAAGAGATGAAACCAATCTCTACTTGCCATCCAATCTTTGATAAACTAAGCAAACGAGTACACTGGGGAAAAGAATCTCTATTCGACAAATGGTGCTGGGAGAACTGGATAACCACATGTAAAAGACTAAAATTTGACCCACACCTTTCATTCCTTACAAGAACTGACTTGAGATGGCTAAAAGACTTAAATCTAAGACACAAAATGAAAAAAATTGTGCAAAGTCTGGGGAAACCTTTTTGGGGGGGGGCCGGGGCTGAGTTTGAACCTACCACCTCTGGTATATGGGACCAGGGGGCCAGTGCCCTACTCCTTTGAGCCACAGGTGCCACCCTGGGGAAAATATTTGATGATGTTGGACTGAGGAAAGCTTTTATGACAAAGACTTGAGCGGCCATTGCACCAATAACAAAAATTAACTAATGGGACTTAATTAAGCCACATAAGACTTAATTAAGCTATCACTAGACTTTCAGACTATAGAAATAAAATCTAGAAAGAATATAATAGAAATCATACTCTGTAATGTCATATTAATAAAATTATTTAAATTTTAAAAGGATTAGGAATATTAATTTATGTGTATATTTTTTGTCATCTGAATTAAGTTAAATACTCATCCAGTTATCCATCTGAAAGAGATCTTTGCTTGTAAGAACACGATTTGGATTTTTCTTTTTTTTTTCCTTCTTTTTTTTTGTTTTTTGTTTTTTGGTCTTGATCAAAGTGCTAAAATTACTTTAAAAAGAAAACAAAAATATCTCATCAGACCAGGTGCGATGGCTCACAACTATAATCCTAGCACTTTGGGAAGCTAAGGCAGGTGGATTACTTGAGCTCAGGAGTTCAAGACCAGCCTGAGCAAGAACAAGACCCCTGTCTTTACTTAAAAAAATAGGAAAAACTAGCCAGGCATTGTGGCAGGTGCCTGTAGTTCCAGCTACCCCAGGGGCTGAGAAAGAGAATCTCTTGAGCCCAAGAGTTTGAGATTGCTGTGAGCTAAGATGCCATGGCACTCTACCCAGGGTGAGAGAATAAGACTGTCTCTAGAAAAAAAAAAATTAATCTCACTGGGTATATCCCCATTGTCATACCAGATATTTCACTCAGGAGGATATATTATCTCTCCACAGTACCCATTCTTGTATTTATTCCCACAAAATTTCCCTGAATACATCACCTCTGCTTGTACTATTATTCCAAAATTATTGTTTCCTTCCTTCCTTCCTTCCTTCCTTCCTTCCTTCCTTCCTTCCTTCCTTCCTTCCTTCCCTTCCCTCCTTCTCCCTCCCTCCCTTCCTTCTTTCTTTCTTTCTCTCTTTCTCTCTTTTCTGAGAAAAAGTCTCTCTCTGTCACACTGACTAGAGTGCAGTGGCATCATCATAGCTTACTACCACCTCAAATTTTTAAGCAATCCCCCTGTCTTATTAGCCTCCCAAGTAGCTGGGACTACAGGCAAGCACACCCACAACCAGATAATTTTTCTATTTTTGTACAGATAAGGTTTTGTTCTTGCTCAGGCTGAGTTTCAAACTCCTGGCCTCAAACAATCCTCCTTCCTCAGCCTCCCAGAGTGCTAGGATTACAGGTGTGAATCACCTCACTGGACCAAATAATTTTTTTTTATCCTCCCAATTATACTCGGGTATCTTGAATTTTATGGTTTTCTAGACTACCTCAGAGAGAATTAAGCATTTTCTCTTATACTTTGTCTATTCTTTTTTTTTTAGTTTTACCTATACATGTGTTTATTAGGTTTCCACTTTTTGCCTTCACAGAATTAAAAAGGCTTAAAATCCAATAATAATAACAGTGTTTAAGATAAGGCCTATAAACAAAAACCTCAAAAAGAATGAATGAAGATAATACATTCAGACAAGAAATCAGATGATTGCTGCATCAAAATATTAAGCAATATTAATAATAATAAGCAAAGAAAGTAACATTCACATTGTCAAATAAGAGTATGTCTATTATAGAATGCTTTAATTCTGAGGCTCAGTATGGAATCATCAGATAACCTTTTTTTTTCCAAAGTCTCAAAAAATAGACAACTAACATTTAACATTTATAAATAAAAGTAAAAGATAATTTCAAAAAACAGATCATGCCAAATCTTATAGACAATAGAAAAAGAAGAAATATTTGAAAGTCATTCTACTTAATCTGAATACACCTGATATTAAAATTGGAGAAAATATATTGTTATAAAGGGAAATTACAAACATATTTCACTTATAAATGAGGATGCAGAAGAAAAAAAAAACTTTTATTATAAAGACACTTGTACTAGGCTGTTTATCACAGCCCAATTTACAATTGCTAAAATGTAGAAACAGCCTAAATGTCCTTCAACCCAGCAATGGATTGGTAAGCTATGGTATATGTATACCATGGAATATTATTCAGCCGTCAAAAATAATGGAGATTTTGCAGCATTTGTACTAACTTGGATGGAGGTGGAACACATTATTCTGAGTGAAACATCACAGGGATGGAGAAGCAAGAATCCTGTGCATTCAACTTTGATTTGAGGACAATTCATGACAATTAATGACACAATGGGACATGGGGGGAGGAGAGAGCAGACAGACAGAGGAGGGAGGGGGGTGAGGGAAAGAAAACAAAAAAAGAAAAGAAAATAGTGAAAATTACATAAACTGGATTAAATTTTGACCAAAGTACATTACTTAAACATTAATTTTTAATTCAACTTGTTAATATGTTTGTTTGTTTCAGTTTTTGGCTGGGGCCAGGTTTGAACCTGCCAC
>CAUYON010090149.1:0-13705 GCA_963573935.1 Arctocebus calabarensis
TTTTGAAGTTTTCTAGATTGTCACATACTTTGTGACTAATGCAAGGAAATCAAGTCCTGTATTGTATTTGTTCTAGTCATTTCTATTCAGGCTATATATTGTAGCTTAATTTTTATTTGCAATTAATTTATTCAAACTAAGCAAATGCTTTTCAAAATAGAAAAAAAAAAAGAAATAAATTAATGTATTACATCCATTGGATGCCTTAGGACATTAGAGGTTAATTTTCTTCCAAACCTTTGGTTGATGGGAGTTAGAAAAGAATATAAAATTCTTAGCATGGCAAATAGTCATCTGTCTTTGATTTATTTATCATTTTTAGACTTTTTCCCTTTCACTGTATATTTTAGCTAGTTACGCTCCTTTCAATAGTGCTTCCTAACTTTTTTTTATGTCAGGTTGTACATAGGAAACAATAATGGATGTGTATGTCATGTTGTAGTAAAATCGAAAAGATTTGGGGACATCTATATGGGACTTGGTGAAAAAATTAATCACGTTTATTATATAATTATAAGCAAACAGAATACAAGGTATTATGGAAGACAGTAAATGAGGAATTGTAAAAACGTTTAAATAAAATCTTTTCAACATCTACAATGAGATACTTAACTGGCTTCTGTCAGGTTTATTTATTTATTTTTAGAACAGGTACACATATCTTTTCGTTGTTTACCATGTACAAGAAACTATACATGTAGGCATAAAATTGCAGGAAATAACTTATATTTTATTCTCTGGTTGAAAGAAACTCCTTTTATGTGATTAGAATTTTAAAAATTTATCCTTTTAAATTTTTACTTCAAAGATATTAATATTCTTTAACTGCTCTTTTTTTAATTGACAAGTATAATGTTAAAATTTCTTTTGAAAATGTGAATGGATTTTTAATCCATTGGTACTTTAAAAAAAATCAAGTACTTCATAATATGTTGATATTCTTCATCAAGCATACACAATATTCCACTAATCTCAATAATTCCTTTTGGAGTCATATGTTGACATTGACTATCACTGGTGAATCAGTTTAACTTTTTGTCTTGAGGTTGAACTTTTGCTTCGAATATATAAACTTTGTCATACTCATTAATAAACTTTCACATAGTTCATGGAAATTTTTGATTAAGTTCATTCAGGTGTTTAAAACTGTCAGCTGGGCGGCGCCTGTGGCTTATTGAGTAGGGTGCCAGCCTCATATACCGAAGGTGGCGGGTTCAAACCCAGCCTCGGCCGAACTGCAAAACAGAAAAATAGCCGGGCATGGTGGCGGGTGCCTGTAGTCCCACCTATTCGGGAGGCCAAGGTAAGAGCCTAAGCCCAGGAGATGGAGGTTGCTGTGAGCTGTGTGATGCCACGGCACTCTACTGAGGGTGATAAAGTGAGACTCTGTCTCTACCAAAAAAAAAAAAAACCTTAAATAATAAAAGACAAAATTGTCAGCTATATAAGCCATTTTTTGCAGTCAATAACTACCTTTCAACAATAAGATAAGATAAGTAAAATAAGAATCATTCACAATTTCAGGGATAATCTTTAACCCATAAATAAAAGCTTTAGCTTTGAATTTATTATAGTGAGGTATATGGAACAACAAATAGTCTGTTCCTATGTCTTTTTGTATAAAGCATATAAACAGTATAACATGTAAAACATATAAGGTACATAAATAGTAGCAGCCTGGAATTGATTAGATTCTTCACTCTGATAATGTCATTTCATGTGGAAGTCATATTAAAGGCAAAATTTTACATTCAGGAGCTGTGGGAATAAAATATTGCATTTTATTTCAGGTTTTTCAGAATGAACTCAGGTTATGCAACCTTTCTACTTCATAAATATACTTTTTTATAAATCTTAGTATTTCAAAATGGTCTTCTTTAATTCAAAATCTTAATTTACCAAGTTGAATATTTTATTTGTTTTTGGTACATCTTTGCAGGACAAATAATGGTTTTTAGTTATTCTTCTACAGTGGCTGTCATGTCAGTTATTTACTAAATTCTGTTACTAACTGTAGTCATTGCTTTGCAGTGAAAACTTGAGTTAGTAATCTTTTTTTTTTGAGACAGAGCCTCAAACTGTCACCCTGGATAGAGTGCTGTGGCATCACAGCTCACAGCAGCCTCCAATTCCTGGGTTCAAGCGAGTGTCTTGCCTCCGCCTTCCAAGTAGCTGGGACCACAGGCGTCTGCCACAACGCCCGGCCATTTTTTGGTTGCTGCCGTCATTGTTGTTTGGCGGGCCCGGGCTGCATTCAAATCCGCCAGCTCAGGTGAACGTGGCTGGCGCCTTAGCCCGCTGAGCCACAGGCGCCAAGCCGAGTTAGTAATCTTGATTAGTGCTGTCTCCATCCTCTCACATGCCATCAATATACTTAACCAATGTAGTTGAAAGTGTCACTCATTCTCTTTCTCTTCTTTTTGGTTTATTTATTTCAAATATAGTATTGACAGTATCCATTCAGACTGCTAAATGAGAGATTCTATATTGTGCTTTTCTCTTGAAAACAGGTAAAAAAAGTTAAAATCTTGCTTTGTGGCAGAGTGAGACCCCATTTCAAAAAAAAAAAAAAAAAAACAACGAAACTCTTCCTTTGTGATAAGATACTGGCTTGTCGCCAATGCTCATTGGTTAGGGAGCTAGCCACATACACCGGGGCTGGCGAGTTCAAACCCAGCCTGAGCCTGCTAAACAGCAATGACAACTACAACAACAACAAGAAAAAAATAGCCGGGTCTTATGGCAGGCTACTGTAGTCCCACTTATCTGGGAGGCTGAGGCAAGAGTTTGAAGTTGCTGAGAGCTGTGACACCACGGCACTCTACCAAAGGCGACATAGTGCTAGGGTTACCAGAGTGCTAGGATTACAGGTGGGAGCCACCATGCCCAGCATTTCTTTAAAAGAATTTTTTGAAAATATGTATCTCTTTGTATATGTTTAAGTTTGCATCTAAAATTTTCCAGTATAGGATACAGTATTGAAAATCAAAGACAGTTATTGTTTTTGGCTTGGGCATTTATTTATTCTTTCTTTAAACAAGTGCTCTGAGTGTCTGCAGTATCTCACTATATTAATTTAGAAAACAGGACTAGGACATAGTCCCTGCACTTGAAGTGCTCACACTTTAGTGGGAAAAAGTCGTGTAAATAAATATTTCAGATACATGATAAATGCTTTAAAATAGTTATGTACCAAGTGTTAAACTGACACAGACAAAGGAGTGAGTTTATGAGCATGGAGGATTTTTTTTTTTTTTTTGAGACAGAGTCTCATTATGTTGCCATCGGTAAAGTGCTGTGACGTCACAGCTCACAGCAACCTCAAACTCTTGGGCTCAAGTAATTCTCTTGTCTCAGCCTCCCACTTAGGAGACTGGTACAATGCCTGGCTTATCTTTTGTTGTAGTTGTTGTTTAGCAGGCGCAGGCTGGGGTTGAACCTGCAAGCCCCGGTATATGTGGCTGGCACCCTAACCACTGAGTGACGGGTGCTGAGCCAGAACATGAGGGATTTATGGGAGGGCTTATAACCAAAGATAATATTCAAACTGTTCTTGCAGGAAAATATAATCCAGTATCTGGAGAAGGGCATTTTAGATATGTGCAAAGCATGACCTGTGAAAGAGCATAGTATCTTTGGGGGAATGGCCAGTATTCCTATATTGTTAGGTTTATGGACGATGGAATAAAGGGATGGAATGGTGGAAGATGAAGGTAGTTGGTAGGATTTGGTTCTAAAGGACTTCACATGCAGAATTAGTGTTCTACTGCTATCCATCAATGCAGAGATACTAGTTTTTAAAATATTGAATCACAGGCCAGGCATAGTGGCTTACTCCTAAAATCCCAGAACTTTGGAAGGTTGAGGCAGGAGGATTGCTTGAAGCCAGGAGTTTGAGACAAGACTGAGCAACATAGTGAGACCCCGTCTTTATAAAAACTAAAAAAATTAGCTGGGTGTGGTGATGTATACCTGTAGTCCCAGCTACCTGGGAAGCTGAAGTAGGAGGATCACTTGTGCTAGGTGTTTCAGGTAGCTGTGAGCTATGATTAGGCCATTGCATTCTAACCTGGTGACACAGTAAGAACTCTGTCTCCAAAATATACATATATTTTTTTTCTTTTTTTGAGACAGAGCCTCAAGCTGTCACCCTGGATAGAGTGCTGTGGCATCTCAGCTCATAGCAACCTCCAATTCCTGGGCTCAAGCGAGTCTCTTGCCTCTGCCTCCCAAGGAGCTGGGACTACAGGTGTCCACCACAAAGCCCGTCCATTTTTTGGTTGCAGCCGACATTGTTGTTTGGCGGCCTGGGCTGGATTCGAACCCGTCAGCTCAGGTGTACGTGGCTGGCGCCTTAGACCTTTGAGCCACAGGCACCAAGCCCAAAATATACATATTTTAGTGGTGTGAATTAACATGGTTCTTTGAAGGCATGTACCGCCTGGAGTGTCAGTTCCTGCCTGATAGTCCTGAGTCCTGTTGGTGGAAGGCAATGGAACAGGATGCAGTAGAGGTGATTTTGTGGGTATCTTCAATTTGTTTGAAGGCACAGAGGTTTCAGGGCCTTTGGGAACACTGGCATCCAGGTGCTTTATGTGACTGTAACATGTAGACAGCCTGCCTAGTGGCCTTATTGTTGCTAGGTACTGGGGATCTAATAACTGTCATTTTAATGAGGAAGATGTCAGGAAAAGCTTGATATAGTTCTAAATATCAAACCATGGCCTATTGAGGAGATTAAACCAACATTCTCTAAAATTTAGCAAATTATTTATAAATTATTAAAATGACTATATAAATGATTTATGCTATAACTATTGTTACATGGAAAGCGGATATCTAATATGTACATCTATTGTTTATTTGGAAAAAAGATTTACTTTTAATATTAATTGATGTATTGATTTGTACATTAATTTTTGTTAGTGTATCAGTTGTTAAATATTTAGTTAGAATCACCTATGTTTGTATGTCATGCTAAAAAATTTGAATTTACCTCATTGGCATATTTGATCAGCAGTGGAAGGTTTTGAAATAAGAAGTCAATAGAACCTGTTGCAGTGTGTCAACAAATCCTGTTGATTTAATGTCTGAAAATCTGACTAGTGTGAGAATTCTTGCCAGTGTATTTTCACCTGTACCACCACTGCCATGTATTCTGCAATCTTGTGTTTCTATCTAGAGGTTTTCTGTGTATTGCTGTAGAGTACCTTTTTAAAAATCAAGTTCGAATCATCCATTCCCAGACTTGAAGATCTCTTTTGGCTTTCTGTTGCTTTGAATAAAGTTCAGACTCCTGACTTTTGCATACACAAAAGATTCTTCACAGTCTCTCTCCAACTTACTTTTTCAGCTTCATCTTCCACTCCTCCCTTTTAAGTCTCTTTCTTTTTAGCTGTAATAAATTTTTCACTTTTTAGAGCATTGAAGGAGGAAAGGGGACCCTGTCCTAAGGGGAATATGTATGGAATAAGCAATTTGATGAATTTATTTATGTACCGTATATCCTGAAATATTTGAAATTGAGACCAAATCAGTGTTGCTTTCATTTAAAAAGTTATGTTAAAATTGGCTCGGCTCCTGTGGCTCAAGTGGCTAAGGCGCCAGCCACGTACACCTGAGCTGGCGGGTTCGAATCCAGCCTGGGCCCGCCAAACAAAACAACAATGACGGCAGCAACCAAAAAATGGCCGGGCGTTGTGGCGGGTGCCTGTAGTCCCAGCTACTTGGGAGGCGGAGGCAGGAGACTGGCTCAAGCCCAGGAATTGGAGGTTGCTGTAAGCTGTCATGCCACAGCATTCTACCCAGGGTGACAGCTTGAGACTCTGTCTCAAAAACAAACAAACAAACAAACAAACAACAACAACAACAAAAGTTATGTTAAAATAACCCGTGGAAGAAACTCAGATATCATTAAGGACATAAAATTTATTTTCTTCAGCTTCAATAGAAAATCTTATGGGATTGTTTTGGAACACATGCTTCCAATCTGCCACCAGATTTTGCAGCAGGAATTTATATAAAAATGCCATAGCTCAAACTGTCTCATAATTTACCATATGTTTCGATATTTCCAATGTTTTCAAACACTCTCCTCTCTTTTCCACCCCTTCTAGTTCACATTTCTCAGCTTTGTCCTGGCTCTTACTCCACAATTCTCATTCATTCTTTTGATTTTTAAATAATCTCTGTTACAGCATTCTAGTTTGGAGTTAGTTCCACACTGGTTCTCTTTCCAGGACCCTTTTTCTAGGCTGTTAACTTAAGGAGTGCTTCATCCTTAATTTAGAACTCTTGATTCCTGGCCTAAGTTCTGTGTTCTGATCTTTTACTTTTATGTGAATTTGCCAGAGTTAGAAACGTTATGGTTTCGAGTAAGGTTAGCTCCTGCAACAATATAAGATAGTAGTCCCAGTAAAAATCTCCCTCTTATTTATCTACATTCATTCATTAAAATCCTGTTATTCATCTGGTTAGAGCTTAGGGAATGTCTGTAGTCTAAATCTAATCAGTTAAGATAGTTTTATATAAGTAGCTGGATCTTAATGATCGCAAATACTGTTTTTCTGGTTAGTTTCTTCTTAATCCTGTGTTTTCTTAGCTGGTTCAAGGAATCAAGGCAGCGCAAGGGTGTGTGTAAGCAGCCAAAGAAAAGGCTTTGGCATTAGTCAAGTCTGGTTCACGTCCTGCTTTGCCAGTTACTAGTTGTGTGACTTTGAGCAAGTCATTTTATCTCTTGAACTCTGTCTCCTTACCTGTAAATTGAGGGCAATAATGCCTATTCTTATAGAGCTGTGGTGAGATGCAAATACAGTGAAGCTGGCACACATAGGCATGCAATAAATGTTAATAGGAAAATAGGCACTATGCAATTAAGGCTATTTTTTGGTTACCATTCTGTGCTCTCTATTGTTATCTGAAGTTAGGTTCATTTTATTCATAAATGAAGGTCAGTCTTGAGGGTTAGAAGATGAAACTAGAGTTAGAGGAAGTAGGAAGAATACAGGTGAAATTCATCTGGGTATTTGTCCATGAACATTTTCTTTACTAAAGCGTTTTTGAGATTGTTAATAGCAAGTTGCACTCTTGAGGCCAGAAAGTATTTTTTTGTTTGTTTAGAAAATTTTTATAGACAACATGCTAAAAATAGCTTAAGAGAATCTCATCTTTGCTCTATTCTTGCCATTAGAAACCTGATAGTTTAGGGTGGCGCCTGTGGCTCGAAAGAGTAGGGCGCCAGCCCCATATGCTGGAGGTGGTTGTTTCAAACCCAGCCCCGGCCAAAAAAAAAAAAAGAAACCTGACAATTTTTATAACTATTTAAAAATACTAATAATTAAAAAGTATTTGTTTTCAAAATTCTCCAAAGCTTATCCAAAAGTAAAACTTGCCGTGACTTTATCATGTAATTTTACAAGTGTATATTTCCAGGCTGTTTATTACTTTTTAAAATTTGAACTAAGTAGTAATATTCTTAAATTTATATTCATTCTTTGCTGGGTTTCCTAGGTACTGAAATCACTATCTTTCAAATATTTTCACCTGGAACTCTTGATTGCATTTTATAGAAATAGAAAAGTCAAAGACCATTTCATTTCAATTTTTATTATAGGAAATAATAATAGGCATTTTTGAAAATGAAAAAATTATGTATAATCTTACCCCTCTTTACAACTGTTCATTTTTATGTTTTCTTTATAGTTTTTAATTTCTATGCATTGTATTTTATATAGATGCAGTTATAGTATATGTACAGCTTTGTATTCTGTTTATTAATTTATTGTAAGCATTTTTTTTTACTTAATATGACATCATAAATGTTTTTCCGGACCCTGAGGATAGAGCTTTCCAGGGAGGTTCTCCCACAATGGCTCCACAACCAAATGTTGGTAGCTCCATCTGGCTTGGTGGCCCAGTCTGGGGCTCCAGACAGCACTCGGGGACCTCTGCACTCTTGCCCGAGTTCTCCCGGGGCAGTTCGGCCGAGTGCCAGGTCCGGAAAAAACCCAAACAGCTCACAGACAAGAGTCTTGTTCTGTTGCCCAGGGCTAGAGTGTCCTGGCTTCAGCCTAGCTCACAGCAACCTCAAACTTCAGGGCTCAAGTCATCCTCCTGCCTCAGCCTCCCAAGTAGCTGGAACTACAGTTGGCACAACCTGGAAGAAATATTCTTAGGAGAGAGAGCATAGCAAAGGAGGGTTGAGGGTCCTTAAGCCAAAGCCTCCCAGGGCCCCCCAGTTGGCGTGAGTGTGAGGACTAGGTCAACTCCTGGACCTGGTGCCCAGCGCACCTCCTGACTCCTCGCATTGCCTTTTAAAAGAACATGCCGGCTTGGCACCTGTGGCTCTGGCTAAGGCCCTAGCCACATACACCTGAGCTGGCATGTTCGAATCCAGCCTGGGCCCGACAAACAAACGATGGCTGCAACTAAACAATGGCCAGGCATTGTGGCAGGCGCCTGTAGTTCCAGTTACTTGTGAGGCGGAGGCAAGAGACTCGCTTGAGCCCAGGAATTTGAGGTTGCTGTGAGCTGTGATGCCATGCACTCTACCCAGGGTGACAGCTTGAGGCTCTGTCTCAAAAACAAAACAAACAAAAAACAACATGCCATGTTCGCTGCAACTTGCCAATTTCTGCATTTGCCTTAAATTTAGTTTGTAAATTAAAACTTTTTTTTTTTTTCGGAGACAGAGCCTCACTATTTAACCTTTGGTGGAGTGCTGTGATGTCACAGCTCACAGCAACCTGAAACTCTTGGGCTTAAGCAATTCTGTTGTCTCTGCCTCCCAAGTAGCTGGGACTACAGTTGCCCGCCACAATGCCTGGCTATTGTTTTGTTGTAGTTGTCATTGTTGTTTTAGCTAGCCTGTGCCAGGCTTGAATATGCCAGCCTCAGTGTGTGGCTGGCCCCCTACCCACTGAGCTACAGGCGCTGCCCTGTAAATTAAAAATTAAAAAAATATATATATATATTTTTTTGTAGAGACAGAGTCTCACTTTATCGCCCTCGGTAGAGTGCTGTGGAGTCACAGCTCACAGCAACCTCCCGCTCTTGGGCTTAAGCGATTCTCTTGCCTCAGCCTCCCAAGTAGCTGGGACTACAGGCACCCACCACAGCACCCTGCTAATTTTTGATGTCAGCCAATTGTTTGTTGCTATAATTCATTTGTATGGATTACTAGCTGTCACTGAGTTTAGCTTAACTCTTGTTAGTGTTTGGTTTTACTTCTACTTTATGTGTTTTCTACAGTGTATTCTCTTTAAAATAATCTATATATCCTTTAACATTTTACAAGCGCACAAATAGTGCAAGGATATATTTCCATTGTAAGAGGTCCTGTATGGAAACTGTACAGAGCAGAGCATGAAACTTAAAAGGATCTTTCATATCCTTTCCTGGGGAAGAATATTGTCAATAGTCTGGAGTGTATTTCTGCTTTTCTTCTATAAATTTTTAATACATTTCTGTGTATAACTATACCTATATGTATACATATCTTTACAAATAAATGATACATTCTGTAAAAAAAAATAAATGATTTTCCATGAATATCTTTTCTCTACAGTCTACCTCAGTATCAGTCACATGTCAGGCATGTTCAAATAAATGAGTTCCCCTCCATTCTAGTTTTCAAAACTTGTAGAAAATTTTAAAACAAAAATTTTCAGCATTACACTATTCATTTTTGCTTTGTGTTTGCTTTTGTCTTTGCTCTGGAGATTGGGTAATTCAAAATTAAATTAGACTTTCCCCTTCTTAAAAATATCTCTTTGAGCATTTCTGCTCACTTATGGCCATGTTGTTAGCCTCACTTCTTGCTCTGCCTTCTCTCTTCTATTTCTTTTCTACTGTCCAATTTCTATTAATTTTTGTACATATTAAGTTAGCTTTTTTTTTATTTCAATCTATTCCCTATTTGGAGTTTCCTGTCAACTCTGAAAGAGCTTATCAAGATATTTTACTAAATGAACATATTTTCTTTGTAAAATAGAAAAAGATCTTTGTATAATTTGGTTAAATATTTTTCCTCAATTGTGCTGTACAGGCCTTTCTATAAATTGTTGTTCAATTGAGTGGTCTTTAGGGGATTTCTTCAAACTTAGGTTTTAAGTAGACCTGAATTTAAAAAATTATATATGTGTGTGTGTGTGTGTATAGTGAGTTAGGGTTGAATCATTCTGTGACCACTGGTTACTTTTCTTATATATATCTTGAGTAAGGAAAGTAAATAAGTTGAAGAGGGACCATAGTAGGTAGGGGCCTGATAAAACAGAGACTTATATGACATGACAAAGAGTTTGGTTTTATTCTTATTATGAAAGTCTCTAAAAATTATTTCAGATAGGGTCTCACTCTGTCATGTAGGCTGGAGTGCAGTGGCATGATAATAGCTCACTATAACTTCAAATTTCTGGGGTCAAGCAGTCCTCTTGCCTCAGCCTCCAGAGTAACTAGGACTACAATAGAGAATTAGAGTGGATGAATGAGAATGAGGAAAAGTGGACAAGAAACACAAAAATGATGAAATCAAAAAAGAAGAGCTCCATGCCACTGAAAATTGTGTAATTAGGAAAACAAAAGTTACACTAAATATTTTAAGCAAAGAAAATTTAATAAAGTGAATTACTGAAAGTATTAGTAGGGCTGAAGAAGCAAAAAGTGGATGATGAGTTTATTAAAAGATCATTGACTACAGGAAGATACTACTACTCTTAGAGAAAGAAGGAAAATGGTGATAGAGCTGATAAGTAGAACAATGCTAAGTTGTTGGAGGGCTACTGTTACTCTAGAAGCTGTTGTTGCTTTGCAGGAAGTCAGGAACCTGCCATTCTATTGATATAGAAAGCTAGTAGTCCTGTTGATGAGACTGGACTCATCTCAGAGGATGCTGGAGCCTGCAGTCAACTCATTTGCTACCCCTGGCAGAATTGCACTACTATCACTGTAACTAGTATTTCCATTGTATTTATCTGGTGCCATTGTTGCTATTGGAGCCAGAGCCCATTACCCATTTTCTGCTAGGTTTCCTGGAATATTGCTGTTCTTTCAGGAAAATGAAACGAGAGAAAATAAAATGCTTTATCTTCTTTTGCCACCTGGTTTTCACCAGTGTTTCCCAGTGGCAGGCCATAATTGGAAATCAACTGTCAAAGGCATATGAGAAAGATGAGTACATCTTATCTTAAAGGGCAGCAATAGAGTTGAGAACCAACAAAGAACCAGGATAGGGAGAAGATAAACAAGACTTATTTTTTTTAATTAGAAACATTTGGCTCGGCACCTAGGGCTCAAGAGGCTAAGGCGCCAGCCACGTACACCTGAGCTGGCGGGTTTGAATCCAGCCCGGGCCTGCCAAACAACAATGACGGCTGCAACCAAAAAATGGCCAGGTGTTGTGGTGGGTGCCTGTAGTCCCAGCTACTTGGGAGGCGGAGGCAGGAGACTTGCTTAAGCCCAGGAATTGGAGGTTGCTGTGAGCTGTGATGCCATGGCACTCTGTCCAGGGTGACAGCTTGAGGCTCTGTCTCAAAAAAAAAAAAAAATTATTATTTTTTTATTTTTTTCATTTTTTTTTCTGAATGTCTTTAAGACCATTTCTTCATTTTTTTCCTGGTTAAAAGAAATGATTAAGTTTGGGGGCCTGGTAGAAAAACTTTGAAAGTGAGATAGGTCTCCATTGAGGTACTGTTTAGGGTACTTTTGTTTCAAGCAACAAAAATGGACCCTGGTTAAATTAAGCAAAAAGTAAATTTATTATAAGGCCAATGAATAGCACACAGAAAAGATAAATAACTAGTCCCTAGAAAAGACAAATTAGATTAGCTCTAGTTTGCATAAACAGCGGATGGCTATTTAATAGGATGCTTGCAGTTAGTATGGATCAGCTTTACTATTTGCTCTGTAAGGTTCACATTACCAGGAAGGAGGTAGTTTGGCTTAGTTTGAAATAGTTACCCACCCATGAAGAGAGGTGGGTATGGCACCTTGATTGACAACTACATCAAAACTATTCTCAATGATTGAGGACGAGTTTATCAAAGACATTTTGAGGTATCAGTGAAGAATAGATACCAGGTGGGTAAAAAACACAAGATATCTACTAATTAAGGTTGAGGTGTGTTTTGTCAAAACTGTAGTCAAAAGTTCTTGAGCATTTACTGAGTGCTTTTAATAATAATAATACCAAGAAGGTAAAACACACGTGGTATATACTAATTGAGGCTTGTTTTGTATTAGAAGTAGGTAGATCAAAACTGTAGTTAAAAGTTCTTGAGCACTTACTGAGTGCTTTTAATAATATCTTTTAGGAAGTTGTCATTATTATCATTTTACAGATAAAAATTGAGAACTTGAGAGGTGCACTTCTGATGATGGTAGATTAGGCAATTTGGACTAATTCTCCCAGTGAGAAAAACTAGAAAAGCTGGATCAAATATAAAAATCATCTGTTTGAAAGTATCAGAGAGATAACGTATCAGTGAAGAATATGGGACAGGATCATGGAGAGGAAGGGAACTCAAAGGATGAGTTGGGCATTTGAGGCTTCTTTCCTCCTGGGGAGTCTGTTGTTTCCAGCAGAAGTGACTGAGAGGCTTAGAAGTTAAGAAGAGGTTTTACAAATTCATGAGGTGGGGCTAATGGAGCAAGAGTTTGAGTTCAGGTCCACTAAAAAGGAGACTGCCTGATAATTCTCTAGGCTTTGGGTTGAGACCTGAAGGGCTAAACCTTTGGAGTGTTGAGTCAGAAATAGAATGATCTACTTACAGAATAAAACCAGTTTATAATCATCTTAGTCATTGATTCAATTAAGGACATTTAACAGTTCTAGCCACCTGTCAGAGCAAAAGTAAATCCTTTCTGACGGAAGATAATATTATCTTAGGCTTCAAACAATTTCTGTAGTTTTTTTTTTTTTTTTAATTTTGCATGCTTGCAAAATAATCAAGCATACAGGAGACAAGATCATATAACTGAAACCAAGAGAAACAACAGATCATAGCAACAGAACCACAAGTGGTCAAACAATGGAGTTCTCAGACATTTGCTTTAAAAAATGAGTATGTTTAAAGTAATAAAATGCAAGAGGAAGGGTTTTGGTAGAGTGTTGGATATCATAAAAATAAAAAATATGAAATGAAAAGGTTAAAGCTGCAAAAATACAATAAATGAAATTAAGAACTCAATGAATATATTTAACAACATTGATAAAGGTGAAGAAAGAAATAGTTAACTGAAAGATAGATTAGGATAATAAAACATAGAAATGTGACAAGATGGAGAAAAAGAAAACAAAGAATAAGAGATATAGGAATAGGGCGGCTCCTGTGGCTCAGCGAGCAGGGCGCCGGCCCCATATACCGAAGGTGGCGGGTTCAAGCCCGGCCTCTGCCGAACTGCAAAACAAAACAAAAAAATAGCCGGGTGCTGTGGCGGGCACCTGTAGTCCCAGCTACTAGGGAGGCTGAGGCAAGAGAATTGCTTAGGCCCAAGAGCTGGAGGTTGCTGTGAGCAGTGTGACGCCACGGCACTCTACCCAGGGCAATAAAGTGAGACTCTGTCTCTAAAAAAAAAAAAAAAAAAAAAGAGAGAGATATAGGAATAGGTACAGTTGGAATTTCAGCAGGAAAAGGAGAAAAAGAATAGGACAGACACAACATTTAAAGAGATAAGGACTGAGATTATTTTTTAGTAGTGAAAGACACCA
>CAUYON010090154.1:0-21317 GCA_963573935.1 Arctocebus calabarensis
TTTTCAATGTCAATAGAAAATGGGTTATGGAAAAGCTGTATGTCCTGTTCATGGAGGTGAAGCTCTTTAAATCTAAATTGGAACTCCTTTTGCAACTTTTCCAGTGAATCCACACATGTTTTGTTTGGGAATGCAACCAATGGTTTTTCTGCTAACAGATTTTGCGGGCCCAGGACGAGTCTGCTGCTAAACAGGACATGCAGCGGAGGCAAAAACAACCGGCGGGCCGCATGTGGCCCACAGACATAGTTTGAGGACCCCTGGTCTGTGCTAATACTGTGATATATGGTGGGTGGGGCCTTGGGTTAAGGGGTATCTGTTCCACCTCAAAGTGGGGGTCAGGCACACAGGTGATCAGCCACAGGTAGGTGACCACCTCCAACCAAATCCTCAACACCAAGGCTCATGTGAGTTTGTCTGGTTGGCAATGCTCCGTGCGTGATGTCATGGATCATCGCTGGCAGAAATAAGGGTTGTCTACCCAACTCCACCAGGAGACAACAGCTGGAAGGTCAACATAGTGATGTCCTGGACCTGCCCTATGGACCTTTTTCCTTTTTTGATTAAAATTTTTTTTCATTGATATATAATATTTGTACTTATTTATGGGGACCATGTGATATTTTGTTACCTGCCGTAGAATGTGGATTGATCAAGTCCATGTATTTGGATATCTGTCCTGTCAAACATTTATCGTTTCTATGTGTTAGGAACATTTTCTATCCTCTCTTCCAGCTAATTTGAAATAAACAATATATTGTGGTTAACTATAGTCACCCTACTCTGCTAGCAAACATTAGAACTTACTCCTTCTTGGGCCGGGGCGGTGGCACATGCCCATAATCCCAAGCACTCTGGGAGGCTGAGGTAGGTGGATTGCTTGAGCTCAGGAGTTCAAGACCAGCCTGAGCAAGAGCATCTTGCTAAAAATAGAAAAACCAGTCGGCATTGTGTCAGGAGCCTGTACTCCCAGCTACTCATCAGAAAGCTGAGGCAGGTGGATTGCTTGAGCTCAGGGGTTGGAGACTGGTCTGAGCAAGAGTGAGACCCTGTCTTTACTAAAAATAGAAAAATTAGGGCGGCGCACATAGTTCAGTAGGTGGGGTGCCATATACACCCAGGCTGACGGGTTCGAACCTGACCTGGGCCAGCTAAAGAGTAATGACAACTGCAACAAAAAAATAGCCAGATGATGTGGCAGGCATCTATAGTCCCAGTTACTTGGGATGCTGAGGGAAGAGAATTGCCTAAGCCCAAGAGTTGGAGGTTGCTGTAAGCTGTGATGCTATGGCACTCTACCTAGGGTGACATACTGAGACTCTGTCTCAAAAAAAAAAAAAAAGAAGAAGAAGAAGAAGAAAAGGAAAAGAAAAATCAGCCAGAAATGGTGGTGGACACCTGTAGTCCCAGCTACCTGGGAGGCTGAGGCAAGAAGATCACTTGAGCCCAAGAGTTTGAGGTTGTTGTGAGCTGTGATGCCACAGTACTCTACCCAGATGACAGTGAGATTCTGACCAAAAAAAAAAAAAAAAAAGAACTGGCTCGGCACCTGTGGCTCAAGTGGCTAAGGTGCCAGCCACATACACCTGAGCTGGCAGGTTCGAATCCAGCCTGGGCCTGCCAAACAATAATGACGCCTGTAACCAATAAATAGTTGGCCGTTGTGGCGGGTGCCTTTAATCCAAGCTACTTGGGAGGTGGAGGCAGGAGAATCGCTTGAGTCCAGGAGTTGGAGGTTGCTGTGAGCTGTGATGCCATAGCACTCTACCCAGGGTGACAGCTTGAGGCTCTGTCTCAAAAAAAAGAACCTACTTCTCTTACTCTTTCTTTCTAACTGTATGTTTGTACCACTTAGCCAAACTGCAGTCTTCATCCTTACTCTATACCTTTCCCAACCTCTGGTGACTATGTTCTACTCTCTACCTCCAACACGAATTTTTCTAGATTCCAAATATGAGCAAGAATATGCACTTTTTGTCTTAGCTTAGCTTAATTAAAACGTGCATGGCTTGTTTTAATTAACTTAATGACCTCCAGTCTCATCTATGTTACTGCATATGACAGGATTTCATTCTTCTTATGGCCAAATAGTATTCCATTGTGTATATAGAGGGTGTCAAAACATTTTAAGAAAGGAAAAAACTGTATTAAAATTGTAATACTCAGGTCAAGTTTGACTTCTACAATTACAAAAGATACAAGATACAACATCTGAGGTAACAAACATTGTTGGTAGATATTGAGTATTACAATACTCAGTGTCAAGGACCACAGTGGGGGCAGCCAGTCCTCACGGTGTGTGCAAGTGCAAAGCAGCCACGATGCTGGAGAGTGAGGTCGTTGCCAGTGGTGTGGACTTTATCTCCTGGCTGTGGCAGGAGTGGTGCCGGTAAATGCCAAGAAAAGCCTATCCTTGTCGTGTACAAAAGTGCTGTGGCCCAGAAGCTGGTGGGGGAGGGATTGCTGTAAGCAGCCGTGGCCTTTGCATGCAAGTATCAGGCTCTGGGGAGTATGTGCTTTGATTACCTTTGGACTGGGGACAGCTTCCTCATGCACTATACTGCCTTGTCTCTGTGGTGTAGGACGTTGTGTGCTATAAAGTGCTGGGACACTTGTGCTGTGTTCAACTGGCATCGTACCACTGCAGCCCTCGTGTGGACATGGGGAAATGTCAAAGAGGCCCAAGGGTGTGGGGATGCAGGGGCTGTTGGGTCTCAGGGCAGGATGTAGTCTGCTGGGCACTGGGCTCTCAAAATGACACTGTGTTGTGGCTGCTTGGGTCTCTAGGGTATGTGGGGCCCAGTGTGAGCTCTCTTTTTGGAGGAATGGGGCCAGCTCCCTTTCTACCTGGATTTGTGAGGGTTAAGGGTCTCTCCCCTGCCTAGGGTTGCAGGATTCTGGGGTGGGGACATGCACCACTGGGGACTCTCTTTTACCTCTTCCCTGCACTGGGGTGCCTCTTTGGGCTCCCGGCCCATTCTAGCCCAGCTGCCGCCTGCTTGCTTCTCCTTCTGAGCCTCAGCTGTTTCTTGTCACTCCTCTGTTAAACTCCACTGTCCTCTCTGAGGCTCTATTCTGAGTCTCAGTATCCACTTACTATTTTGGTTCTTCTTTGGGGAGGAGGCAAGTACCAGATTCTTCTAGTCAGTCATATTTTTGATCCCAGCACTGTGCAAGGGTCCCCTGTGTACAGTAGATCCTCCGTAGCTGACCACCTCCCTACACTGACCACCTCCTTAAGGTAACTTAATTTTCAAAAACCTGGCTGGGCACTGTGGCTCACGCCTATAACCCTAGCACTCTGGGGGGCCAAAGTGGGTTGATTGCTGGAGCTCAGGGGTTGGAGACCAGCCTGAGCAAGAGCAAGACACCATGTCTACTAAAAATAGAACAACTGAGTGTTTTGGCAGGTGCCTATAGTTCCAGCTACTTGGGAGGCTGAGGCAGGAGGATTGCTTGAATTCAGGAATTTGAGGTTACTGTGAGCTAGGCTGAGGCCCTAGCACTGTAGCTTGGGCAACAGAGTAAGACTCTGTCAATAAATAAATAAATAAATAAATATGTTTTAAGCTGCTAGATTTGTGGGACTCTGTGATGTATTAATGACATGCTAATACAATGACCTTAGACAAGTTTTTGAAGGCTGCTGAGTTTGTTTCCTCATCTGCAAAGGCAGGATAATGGTAGGATTGTTCCAATGAAATCCACAGCACAGTCCCATCATGATGCCTGGCTGGGGCAGGACTAGTGTGGCTCAATTTTCTTTCAGCCCATCCCCCGTACTCTGTGCAACCAAGAGCTAAGATGTTTCTATGCGAAGGAGAGGTCCCCACCCTTTTTGGCACCAGGGACTGGTTTCATGAAAGACAATTTTTCCATGCATGGGGGATAGGGGCTGGAAGGGTATTGTTTTCAGGATGATTCAAGAATATTACGTTTATTGTACATTTTACTTCTATTACTATGTTGTAATATATAATAAAATAATTATATAACTCCCTGTAATGCAGAATCAGTGGGAGGGCTGAGCTTGTTTTCCTGCAACTAGATGGCCCTATCTGGGGGTGATGGGAGACAGTGACTAATAAAGCTTCAGTCACTTGCCCTCCACACACCTCCTGCTGTGAGGCTTGGTTCCTAATGGGCCACAAATGGATCACAGACTAGTACTGGTCTGGGGCTCAGGGGGCTGGGGACTGCAGAGGTAAAGCCCCTCAGGGCTCCTAAAGGAAAGCATGGTTACAAAGTCAGGTTTGTAATCAATATCCGATATATTGGATGGAACAACCTCTGCTTTTCTACAGAATGCAAAGGAAGCCAGACTGTGAAATGAAGCTACCAAGATTTTAAACAGTGCTAATTCAGATTATAGTTCTCTGCCTTATTGGGAAACACTAAGAAAGAAGAGGGCAATCCTGAGGTGATGGGGAGGGTGGTGTGGGATGGCTTGGCTTCCTAAGACTGCCACAACAAACCACCACTAACTGGGTGTCCCCAAACAACAGACATTTATTCTCTCAGCCCTGGAGGCAAGTAGCTCAAAATCAAGGTGTTAGGAGGTAACTTTGGAGGCGCTGAGGGACATCGGTTCCATGCCTCTTCCTAGCTGCTGGGAGCTTCCAGAAGTCCCTGGTGTTCCTGCTCTGGATCCCTGCCTCTGTCTTCACACGTTCTTCTCATCCCTCTGTCCCTTGCAAGGTTATCGAAGGTAGGGCCACCAGCTGATTCAAGAGCATCTCATTTCAAAATTGTTAATTACATCTGCAAAAGTCTATCCAGATAAGGTCACGTTCATAGGTTCCAGAGCTGAGGACTTGGACATATCTTTTCTAAGGGTCACCATCCAACTCACCACAGGGATTGTTACCTGAACTGAGGCACACACCATTATACATGTGAAAAAATAAGAAAAGATAGGAAAGCAAGCTCAGTGTGGCTGATTTATGTGTTTAGTATATGAAGTGAAGCAACAACATAAATCTTTCCTAATTAGGACTTCAGGTAAATATTAGTATAATCTACTCGAGGAAAAGAAAGCTTATTTTTTATTTTTTGCCTTTTTTGGCAAGGGCCGGGTCCGAACCTGCCACCTCTGGCATATGGGCCCAGCACCCTACTTACTGAGCCACAGGTGCCGCCCAAGAAAAGCTTATTTTTCTAAGAAAAAAAAAGTTTATATTCCTGAAGAATTTGAACCATTGTAGGCAGCTGGAATTTATAAACCTTCCCTCTTCCATTATAGACTTGTGAAGATTCTAGCATTAAAAGTAAGAGAATATAAAGAAATATAATACAGCTAAAAACATATGCTATTTTTATTTACTTATTCCAATTTTTAGAAACTATTGCCATGAGTTGGGTTCCATAATTTCTTGGTAATTGTAGTTATTTACCATTGTTTGTTTTGCCTTTATTTCTTTTAGTATTCTTTTAGAATCGTCATTAGTTAGTGAGGTTTGCATGAGATGAAGCTAGTTTTTAATTATTGTCTTAATAACTTTGTTGTAAGTTCATACATGTAATAGTGCTTTACAATGTAGAATCGTGTGCAAACAGAGAAGAATTTCATTGGCCAAAATGAGTCACATGACCACGTTTAATTTTAAGTGTATGAAGCTGTAGCCAGGACTCAGAAGGAGAAAAGGGTACTATTTGTGAACTAGCTTGGAATTCCAAACACTATGCAAAGAAATGATCATGTCTTAACTACAAAATACCAATCGATTTCTGGCTTCTGTTTGTAGATAAAATCCCTCCAAGCCTGAACAAAAGTAATGGGGTATTGACAAGTAAGTTCTATGTACATCATTGTCTCTGGAACAAACAAGAAAGAGTATTCTTGTTGAAATTTCTTGTGGAAATGGCAAAAACACCCCCAATCTTGTTCTTCATTCTTAGCTGAGATTTTAGTTAGAGAATATAATTTCTAGGACACTGACAGTGTTCTGGGCTGTTCCACACATTTGAGGTGTCTGCTGTGTCGGGCTAACAGATGTGTGTGGGCGACTGGGTATGGGCGTGGCCGTGTGCATATGTGAGTTTCAGGGGTTATCATGGGTTATAAGAATGGCCATGAATTCTTCCCATCCTTATGTGAATACCCCTTTGTGATGTGACTGATTGCTCTTCTCATCAAGAAGTAGCTTTTCTTTCTCTGTCCCCTTTGAAACTAGGCTGCATCTGCCCAGGCCAAATGGCTGGCCCACAGAAGGGTGGGGGATAAGATGGTGCTATTTTGATCCACTGAGTTTGGGTGGCTTGTTTTTGCAATAGGAACACAGCATACACCAGCTTATTCTGAACAATATGTGTGTGTGTGTGTGTGTGTGTAATACAGATCTGTGGGTACTCTTTGTACACACACTGACATCTATGCATACCACATTAATTCTTATCAAGAGGCATGATAAGGAATGTGATCGAGTTTTCATTTTATAAACAAGAAAATTCAGATGTTCACTGACATTTCCCTCATTTGTATCAAGATAATTTAGCAGATGGCTGGATTAAAGGGGCTTTAAACAAATGGACTTGAGGAAATCATTCTCAAATAGCTGATTCTTCTGCAGACAAATAATATTAAAACCAGATTGTGAGGCTAGTAGATAAGTATCTTTGTTTTTTTTACCTCCTTCATCCTGATGCATTCCAGAATACATTATTCAGTCTGTGCCAGATGTGACTGAGACCACCTTCAGGGTCAGAACAGATAGCATCCATTGGCCCTTAGGAGTTTAGGATTACATCACTCCTAAAAACTCTGCTGGGATCCATCAAGCCCAACTCATTTGTGCTGAAAGGCAACAAGGAAATTCACTGATGCTTCTAATATAGAAAGTTTAGGATAAAAAGTTATAAAGAAATTTCTGAGGATTAGGATTGCTTTATAAGAAGAAACCAGAGTTCATGATAAGAGTGTATGGCTAGAAAGAATAGAATTGTTTAAAGTGGAAAAATTATAATTAAAAGGAAAACTTGGATGAAACCGTGCATTAGTTTTATGTTGCTGCCTTAACTAAAGGCAAAAATAAATTGTTAAAACAACACAGATTTAGTATCCTGCAATCATATAGGTCAGAATTCTGAGATAGATCGTTCCAGGTAAAAATCAAGGTGTTGGGTGGGCTGTTCTCCTTTCCTGAGATTCTAGAGCAGCGGTTCTCAACCTGTGTGTCACAACCCACAGGAACTGTATTAAAGGGCTGCAGCATTAAGAAGGTTGATAACCATTGTTCTAGAGGAAAACTACTTCCTTGCTCATTCAGGTATTGGGAAAATATGGTTACCAGTGGTTATAGGACTGAGGTCCACTAGAATAATTCTGGATAATTTTTCCATCTCAAAGTATGCAACATTATTCATGTCTGCAAAGTCCCTTTTGCGATGTAAGGTGACATAGTCACAGATTCTAGGGATTAAGACAGGAACATCTTGGAGGGGGCATCATTCAACCTACCACGGATGACCAAAAGGCATAGGATGATTGGAAATATAAGTCTTAATGATGTTATGACCACTGGGGTTCACTTCCAGGATGCTCATCTTTTTTTGGGTGTGAGCTCAAAGAACAGACAGATTAAGAAACTTGGGTATTTTGGTGATTACTATGGCATGCTCTGTATAAGGAAGAATGAGTTGATACCCAGAGTCAAGATGGCCGATTGGAAGCAGCTTCTGACAGAGGCTCCTGTACAAAAGGAAAGATAACCTCCAGAAACTGCCCAATTGAGCTGAAGACTGGGAGCCCAGCTGAGAGAGAGAGAAATGAAAACTGCAGGTCACCTCTGAGGCAAGCTGCAATTTCAAGAAACCCAGCTTCAGGCAGAAAAACTGAACTAAAGTTTTCCATCATTCTGAACTTCCAGGACACCCTTCCCCCCTTATCTAATGCACCAAAAGCCTGATCTCTGCTGAAACTGAGGAAGGAGGACTTGAGCAGCACCCACCCTCCTTATCTGCCAGACCAGGCTACCCTCCAGGTAAGAGATGCAAGGGCCCCACCAAGCCCCTGCCAGCCCCCAGAACAGGAACTCCTCTGGGACCCTCATGCAGCCCCAACTGGCACCTTGCTGGGCCTTGGCCCACTGCAAGCAGCATCCAGGAAGTCCATCAGGACCCATGCCCAGCTCAGATCCATGCCCCAGGCCCGCTGCCCAAAACAGCCAGGAACTCCACTCCTCAAGAAACCCACATGGCCCAATTGGCACCCTGCCAGGCCTTGGCCCACCACCAGCAGCAGCCAGGAACTCCATTGGGACTCCTGCGTGGCTAATTGGCACTCCTCTTTAGCCCTCCTCCCAGTTAGAGACTGTGGGAGGCATGGGCTCCCTTGGCAAGGGTCACCGGGTGCCCCATCCCACACCCTGCTGCTTGATCTGGGTGTGCCACTCTCTGGAGCTGCAGACAGAACTCCCTGGGTGGGGCAGTCCCAGAGGAGCTACACAGGGTCAAAGATCCAGCAACAACAGAATGATCCTGCCAGGGTCTGATCTGGGAGAGACACCTCCCCAACTCTGAAGATGGTCATAGGCAAAAGTGAAAAACAATCATGAGGCAGAATCAACAGAAAAACTCTGGCAATATGAATAATCAGAGTAGATCAACTCCTTCAAAGAACGACAAGGTAGATATAGCATCAGATCCCTTGCATAAGCAAAAGGCTGAGATGTCAGAAATTGAATTCAGAGTATGGATAGCAAATAAGATCAGCAGAATGGAGGAAAAGATGGAATTAGAATTTCAGGCAGTATTCCAAAAGATGACCCAAAAGATGTCTCAAGAATTCAATAAATTCAAAGACAAAATGACCAAAGATCTTGACACATTGAGATAAGAAGTTGCAGCCCTCAAAGATCTGAGAAATACATTAGAAACCCTCAGTAACAGAATGGAGCAAAAAAAGGATTTCTGACATGGAAAACAAAGCTTTTGAATGCCCCCAAACTTTCAAAGAGGAAGAGAAATGGAAGGCAAAAATGCATCATTCTCTCAGACAGCTCTGGGATAACTCAAAGAAAACCAAAATTTGCCTTATAGGGATATCTGAAAATGATGAAGTGGCATCTCAAGGCACAGAGTCTCTTCTTTATGAGATTATAAAAGAGAACTTTTCTGACATGCCAAGAGATTCTGAAATTCAGATAGCAGACAGTTTCAGAACCCCAGCATGACTCAACCCAAATAAGACATCCCCCAGGCACATCATAATTAAGTTCACTAAAGTTAATATGAAGAAGAAAATTCTGAAAGCAGCCAGATGTAAGAAATCCATTACTTACAAGGGGAAGAAAATTAGTATAACTGCAGATATTTCTGATCAAAACTTTCAAGCTAGAAAATAATGGTCATCGACTTTTAATCTCCTAAAACAAAAGAACTTTCAACCCAGGATCCTGTACCCAGCTAAAGTGAGTTTCATTTATGATGGAGAAATTAAATAATTTAACGACATCCACATGTTGAAGAAATTTCCTGTAACTAAAACAGCTCTCTAGGATATTCTCAGACCTATCTTCCATAATGATCAGTTTAATCCTTTACCACAAAAGTAAGCTCACCCAGAAACTTTTTATCAAATTTCCACTTCCACGGTGATGAAAGGATTAAAAAGCTCCACTGGACTTTCTAAATATATATTATTGTTTTCAATGAATGTGAATGGTTTAAATTGTCCTTTAAAGAGGCATAGGTTGGCTGACTGGATACAAAAACTCAGACCAAATATCTGCTGCAAACAAGAATCTCATCTTTCCTTAAAAAATAAATTTAGACTCAAGGTGAAGGGATAGTCATCTAAATTCCAGGCAAATGGAAAACAGAAAAAAGCAGGTGTTGCAATCTTATTCGCAGATACAATAAGCTTTAAACCAACCAAAATAAGGAAGGATAAAGACGGTCATTTCATATTTGTTAAAGGTAATACTCAATATGATGAGATTTCCATTATTAATATTTATGCACCCAACAAGAATGCACCTCAATTTATAAGAAAAACCCTAATAGACATGAGTAACTTGATTTCCTCCAGCTCTATAGTAGTTGGAGATTTTAATACTCCTTTAGCAGTGCTGGATAGATCCTGCAGTAAGAAGCTAAGTAAAGAAATTTTAGATTTAAATTTAATCATTCAACAAGTGGATTTAACAGATATCTACAGAACATTTCATCCTAATAAAATTGAATACACATTCTTCTCATCAGCCCATGGAACATACTCCAAAATTGATCACATCTTAGGTCACAAGTCTAACCTCAGAAAATTTAGAAGAATAGAAATTATTCCTTGCATCTTGTTCAACCATTATGGAATAAAAATTGAACTCAATAACAATAGAAATCTGGATACTCATACAAAAATATGGAAATTAAATAACATTATGCTGAAGGATAGGTGGGTCATAGATGAGATTAAGAAGGAAATTACCAAATTTCTGGAACAAAATGACAATGAAGACATGAATTATTAGAACCTCTGGGATACTGCAAAGGCAGTCCTAACAGGGAAATTTATAGCACTGCAAGCTTTCCTCAAGAAAACGGAAAGAGAGGAAGTTAACAACTTAATGGGATATTCTAAGCAATTGGAGAAGGAAGAACATTCCAACCCCAAACCGAGCAGAAGAAAAGAAATAACCAAAATTAGAGCAGAATTAAATGAAATCAAAAACAAAAGAATTATACAACAGATCAATAAATCAAAAAGTTCGTTTTTTGAAAAGGTCATTAAAATAGATAAACCTTTGGCAAACCTAATCAAGAAAAAAAGAGTAAAATCTCTAATTTCATCAATCAGAAATGGTAATGACGAAATAACAACAGACCCCTCAGAAATTCAAAAAATCTTTAACAAATATTATAAGAAACTTTACCCTCAGAAATATGAAAATCTGAAGGAAATTGACCAATATTTGGAAGCACACTATCTACCAAGACTTAGCCAGAACATAGTAGAAACTTCGAACAGGCCTATATGAAGTTCTGAAATGGCATCAACTTAAAAAAAAATCTCCCTAAAAAGAAAAGCCTGGGACCAGATGGCTTCACATCAGAATTCTACCAAACCATTCAAGAAGAACTAGTAGCTATATTACTAAACCTCTTTCAAAATATAGCAAAAGAAGGAATACTACCCAACACATTCTATGAAGCAAACATCACCTTGATCCCTAAACCAGGGAGAGACCCAAGTAGAAAAGAAAATTATAGACCAATATCACTAATGAATATTGATGCAAAAATATTTAACAAGATACTAACAAACAGAATCCAGCAACACATCAAACAAATTATACACCACGACCAAGTGGGCTTTATCCCAGAGTCTGAAGGCTCATTCAATATATGTAAAACTATAAATGTAATCCAGCACATAAACAAATTAAAAAATAAAGACCATATGATTCTCTCAATTGATGCAGAAAAAGCTTTTGACAATATCCAGCATCCTTTCATAGTCAGAACACTTAAAAAAATTAGTATTGAAGGGACATTTATTAAACTGATAGAGGCCATCTACAGCAAACCCACAGACAATATCGTAGTGAATGAAGTTAAGTTGAAACCATTTCCACTTAGATCAGGAACCAGGCAAGGTTGCCCATTGTCTCCTCTGCTCTTCAACATGGTAAGGGAAGTTTTAGCCATTGCAATCAGGGAAGAAAAGGCGATCCAGGGTATCCACATAAGATCAGAAGATGCAAACTTTCACTCTTCACAGATGATATGATTGTATATCTGGAAAACACCAAGGATTCTTCTACAAAGAAACTTTTAGAAGTGATCAAGGAATACAGCAATGTCTCAGGCTACAAAATGAACACCCATAAATCTGTAGCCTTTTATACCAATGATAGCCAACCTGAAAAAACAGTCAAGGACTCTATTCCTTTCACAGTAGTGCCAAAGAAGATGAAATATTTGGGAGTCTACCTAGCAAAGGATGTGAAAGATCTCTATAAAGAGAACTATGAAACTTTAAGAAAAGAAATAGCTGAAAATGTTGACAAATGGAAATATATCATGCTCATGGCTGGGAAGAATCAACATTGTTAAAATGTCTATACTACCCAAAGCAATATATAATTTTAATGCAATTCCTATCAAAGTTCTATTGTCATATTTTAAAGATCTCAAAAAAATAATACTTCATTGTATATAGAATCAGAAAAAAACTCAAATAGCCAAGACATTACTCAGAAATAAAAACAAGGCAGGAGGAATCACACTACCAGACCTGAGACTCTACTATAAATCGATAATGATCAAAACAGCATAGCACTGGCACAAAAACAGAGAGTTAGATGTTTGGAACAGAACAGAGAACAAAGAGATGAATCCAGCTACTTACAGTTACTTGATCTTTGACAAGCCAATTAAAAACATTCAGTGGGGAAAAGACTCTCTTTTTAACAAATGGTGCTGTGTGAACTGGCTAGCGACCTATAAAAGGCTGAGACTGGACCCACACCTCTCACCAGTAACTAAGATAGACTCTCACTGGATTAAAGATTTAAACTTAAGACACAAAACTATCAAAATATTAGAAGAAAGTGCAGGGGAAACTCTTGAAGGAATTGGCTTGGGTAAATATTTTATGAGGACAACTCCCCAGGCAATTGAAGCAGCATCAAAAATACACTACTGGGACCTGATCAAACTAAAAAACTTCTGTACAGCCAAGAACATAGTAAGCATAGCAAGCAGACAACCCTCAGAATGGGAGAAAATATTTGGAAGTTATGTCTCCGACAAAGGTTTAATAACCAGAATACACAGAGAACTCCAACTATTAGCAAGAAAAGAACAAGTGATCCCATCTCAGGGTGGGCAAAGGACTTAAAGAGGAACTTCTCTAAAGAAGACAGGCGCACAGCCTACAGACACATGAAAAAATGCTCACCATCCTTAATCATCAGAGAAACGCAAATCAAAACTACTTTGGGATATCACCTAACTCCAGCAAGATTACTTCTCTCCAGTAAGACAAAAGATATCACCTAACTCCAGTAAGATTATTTCTCTCCATTAAGATAAAAATCCCAAAACCAGATGTCAGCGTGGACATGGGGAAAAGGGAAGACTTGTACACTGCTGGTGGGAGTGCACAGTAATATGTTCCTTTTGGAAGGATGTTTGGACAGTACTTAGAGATCTTAAAATAGACCTTCCATTTGACCCTATAATTCCTTTACTAGGTATATACCCAGAAGACCAAAAATCACATCATAACAAAGACATCTGTACCAGAATGTTTATTGCAGCCCAATTCATAATTGCTAAGTCATGGAAGAAGCCCAAGTGCCCATCGACCCATGAATGGATTAATAAATTGTGGTACATGTATATCATGGAATACTATGCAGCCTTAAAGAAAGATGGAAACTTTACCTCTTTCATGTTTACATGGATGGAGCTGGAACATATTCTTCTTAGCAAAGTATCTCAAGAATGGAAGAAAAAGTATCCAATGTACTTAGCTCTACTATGAAGCTAATTTAAAGGTTTCATATGAAGGCTATAACCCAACCATAGCACACGAATATGGGAAGGTAGGGGAGGGGGGAGTTTGTGGTGGAGGGAGGGTTATTGGTGGGGCCACAGCTATGGTGCATCTTAGAAGGGTACATGCAAAACTTACTAAATGCAGAATACAAATGTCTTCATATAATAACTAAGAAAATGCCATGAAGGGTATGCTAAACGGTTTGATGAAAACATTTCAGATTGTATATGAAACCAGCACATTGTACCCCTTGATTGCACTAATGTACACAGCTATGATTTAATAAAAATAAATAAATAATTAAAAAAAAGAAGAATGAGTTGTATTTTCACTTATTTTTTGCCTGTTTAGAAGTATTTTAGGCTTTTCCCATAATACTTTTTACTTATCATTAGAAGGTATTTTTAATCACCTCCTCCTATTTAAAAATTCTTTCATAGATGAATATTTGAGACTTTTGCTGGTCAACTCAGAGTTTAGGGAGGTGAATCTAATTCTTGGAAGTTCAAACTCTTCCCAGTAGAGTGACTTGACTCAGAAGACTTTCTGCAGTCCCCATTTCCAGATTCTATAGGGAGGGGTCCTGGTGCAGTGAACGTAGGCGATTGTAGAGTGCAAATGGCAGGAGAATTCATTAGAACCTGAGCCCTGTGGGGCCATGGCTCAGCCTTGTTCAGAGGCAGAGTGAAATAGAGAGGAAGCTAGTAATGTCTACCTTTTAGTGAGCCTGGCCCCTTATGACCTGACAAAAATGTTCCCAGTACGTGTTCTCCTTTCTAATATTTTTAGATAATCGATATGCCCCTCCAAATCAATTTCTCAGGTAGATCTGATTGAGGAGCTGAGTGATGTCACATGAATCCCACTGTCCCCCATTGCCACTGGCATGGTCAATCTCTAAGAGCACTCAGGCAGATAAAGACCTCCGGGCAGGAGGAAACAGCTCCCAGCTACAGCACTGGGCAGATCGTCCCCAGTGAGAGGCGTGATGCCTGAGATCTGTTATTAAATGAGGTTGTACTGTCACTCTTCTCCTGGGGACACTGGCCTGGGTCTTGAGTCATAACTGAGGTGTTAAAGTGGCTTCTCAGAACCCAGCATCCTGCAGTCTCTTGTTCTCCTGGGCCAGACGTTCACAGGGTCCCTGAGCTTTTCTGAGCCACATGGGTCTGATGTTCAATTGTCCATTTTGAAAGTCTAGAAATTGATTTTGTCAGTTTTCTCAGGGGTTACTAAACATTAGGGGTATGAGCCTTACTAGACAATTTGTACCAGACATATTTATTAAACCTGGATGCCAATTGCTAATTTGCCACAGGGGATAGACTGTGTCGGCGTGAGGATGTGCGTATCCAAGGCAACCTCTCCTGCACAGCCAGCACATAGGGTGAAAGCAGAGGGAGCGTCGGGTCTGGGGGATGCCGCAGACACACTGCGTCTTACCAGACATCAGGATGATGCTCTAGTGACTAAAAGGCCACACTGTGCTGTTATGATGGTTGTGTGGGAAACAATACTCCCTGATTTTCCATTTCGCTAGGTTCCCAGCAGGCTTGCACGAGAACACATTGTCTCCTCCTTGCTACGATACAGTGGAATAAGTAGCAGCTTTTAAATTGGATAATCAACCAATGTTGCCACCAATTACTTGCATATCAGTAGCAAGTCATTTGGACAAAATTAATTTGATCAGCATGTAACTCACACGTTATCGATCGTTTGCAAGATTTAATTCCAGTAAGTAACTGGGGTACTGTATTCCACACTTCTGGTGTGCTGCAGCTCAGCATCACTGGCGCCATCTGGGAGCTTGTCTGAGATGCACGCTCACCGCCCTGTCACCAACTACTGAATCAGAGACTCTGGGGTGGAGTCCAGGACACAGTTTTAACAAATCTGCATGTTGATTCAGAGAATGAAAGTGCAGAAGCACAGCTATCAAGGTTAAAAGAAGGGATTCTGGGGCTGGACTGCTGGGTTTACAGTCAGGCTGGTCCGCGGCAGGCTGGATACCCTCGGGAAAATTATTTAACCTCTGTGCGACTCAGACTCCTCAAACGTAAAATGAGATTAATGAGAATTCTTACCTCCCAGAGTGTTGGAGAGGATTCACTGAGTCAATACAAGTGTAGAGTTTTTTGAATAGTGCCTGCCAGAGACCTGCAGTGAGAACCCTGTCCCTGTTTGCTATTATTATTGCTTCCATTTCAGGCTTGACCGAGTGGGAACATGGACATGCCTGCCTCAGTTGCTCTTTGGGCTTAAAGCCCTGCATCTCAATGGTAGTGGGATGAAGGCAGGGCCCCCTGAACTGGGCAACAGGAAGGCCAGGCTAGCATTTTTGGCTTCTTATCACTTTTAAATCCCTTGAGCAAGTCGACTCCATATGACCCCTGGTTTCTTCACCCAAGCAGATGTGTTGGCTTTTTTAAATGTTATGGTAAAATAGACATAACAAAATTTACCTTTTTAATTATTTTAAATGTGCAATTCATCATGTTAAGTACTTTTACACTGTTGTACAACAGATCTCCAGAAGTCTTTTCATCTCCTGAAAGTGAAACTCTGTACTGATTAAGTTCTGACTCCCACTCCCCAGCCCTAGAAGGGCCCATTTTACTTTCTGTCTCTCACAATTTGATTACGCTGGGCACTTCACAGTACTGGAATCATATGCCGTTTGCCTTTATGCCTCTGGCTCAGTCACTCGGCATCATGCCGTCAAGGTTCACCCACAGCGTAACCTGTGTCAGAATTTTCTTTTTTCTGAGGCGACTGATACTGCATCCTCTGGATGGTTCTGTCTTTAAGGTGAATTACCTTCAATTCTGTATAAACATCATCTTGCCTCTCCTCCTGCTGGGAACTTGTCATGAAGAAGAGTGTAGACCAGTGATCAAGCCTTTAGAGTTGGAATTTCAAAGCAATGTTGGAATTCTTTTCCTGGAATGATCATCAGCGCTGTCATCATGTGAGGTCAGACTATTAAGTTTATAATCTCATCTTAGAAAAAGCACTTTGAAGGTGAACTAGGCACTGGGGTTGGTGCATAGCTTCCCAAAGGGAGCACTTTGAAGGTGACCATAGTGATACTTACCAGTGAGGTGTGCAGCAATCTTTCTCGGATAAGCTCACGAACTGAAGTGTCCAGCCCCTCAGTGTCCAGTGGGGCTAAGTCAACATTCCTCTTAGTCAACATACACGGGGACCAGGAGGAATCACCTGGGCACTGAGGTGGGAAACAACAGTCCTGCAGACAGTGGTCCTCAGAGGCCGGGAAGCGGCTCAAGGTCAGGAACAAGGTATGCAGTTGTTTGAATTTGTATTTCTTTGGTTTCTGGAGAGGCTGAACATCTCATATTTTTCCTCGAGAATGGTTTATTCGATTCTTTGTTTTTTTTTAAAAATCCAAATGTGCAATGCATTTTGTTATCTATTTCTAGAAAACAATATAACATTATTTTATGTTAGAGATTAGTCCTCACTACACCATACATTTAAAATGGTGTTGGGGAGGATGGTGCCTTTGACTCAAAGGAGTGGGGCATTGGCCCTGTATGCCGGAGATGGCGGGTTCAGGCCCAGCCCTGGACAAAAACTGCAAATAAACAAACAAAAAAAATTAAAAAATAGTGTTTGGGGGACTATATACTTGTTTCACAGATTGCCTATTATGACCTTTGCTCATTTTTCTTTTGAGGTGTTCTGTGGTTTCTCACCTTTTTTTCAGTTTTAAAAGTTCTCTCTAAATTAAGTATCTTAATTCTGTCTCTTCATCTTCTCTTCATCATTACAGGTTTTTTGATCTTATGAAAATTTAAATGTTTAACTCAAGATAGATGTCAATCTCTTCCTTTAAATATTAAACCCTTCCCAAATTAATTTTTATTGAGACATATTGGAGACACAGGATAAGGTTTGTATTTTGATAGGTTTTGGCAAACACCTGCCTCACATTGCCCCACTGGAATCTAGACACAGGTTTCCTCTTCCCTGGAAAGCGCCCTGCGGCCTGTCTAGCCCATCCCCCCCACCTTCCCCCGCCAAGCCTCAGTCCATCTCTGCTCCACTTCTCCCACTGTAGACGACTCTTACCTGCTCTGAAGCTTCCTATGAAGGCAGCTATCTGGCACATTCTGTTCTGTCTGCCTTTTCTCCCCAATGTGATATTTCTGTGTTTTGCCCACGTCCTTACATGTTTTGGGCCATTATGAACAAAGCTTTGGTGAAGATTCTTGTACCAGCCTTTGTGGGAGCATGTTTTCTTTTCTTATGGGTAATACCTAGGAGTGGAATTGCTGGATCGCAGATAAAGTGTATGCTGAACTTCATAATACACTGACTATTTTGCAGAAAAATGGTATTATTTCCAATCTCACTGGAAGAGAAGCAGAGTCCCATTGGTTTGTCTTTCAACTCATTTCTATGTGAATTCTGAGACAATAGGAGTCTAACTTCATCTTTTCCTACTGGCTCAGCCACTTATCCTCACAGTCGGATCCTGATCAAATAGACCACTGGTCCTCGTTGCTCTAAATATGTCAGAGGTTCCCGCACGTCTTCATTCTCTGCACCTGCGCTGGTTCCCTCGTTTGTCACTCCGTTTTGACTGTTGCCACCTCATAATACACTTGGATGTCTGACAGGGAAACTGGCCCCAACTATCCTTTGCTCCAAAGGATTTCTGGATGTTCTCATTTATTTAATCTTGAATGAAGGTCAGGGGTTCTTTTTCCAAACTTTTGATTTTTATAATTGAAGGAGTGATGGAGGGATAGAGAATAAAAATGAAAGATTGTTTCAGCTTTCTGAAATTTTTGCCTGAGAACATAATAGCACCAAAATCTTATTTAAGAAAAAATAGTTATTAAGTGTTACCCTTATGGAGCAAATGCAGAAAGGTTTTTTTAAAAATGCTATATCTAGCTGGCGTTCAGAAGTCTTTTTAATTAGAGCTTCAGGCATCATGGAAATTCCTGTGGAAAGTAATTTTAAAAGTTCTCAACTTCCTGGAATCTATTTTTGGAGGGGAATTTACATTTCTTGCTAATCTGCTGCAGAGAGGCCTGTGACACTCTCCAGGCGTCACCAATAGCACTTGACGGAGCTGATAGATGCACACGTTGGCCTGACTTTGCAAAGTCACCTACTGAGGAAGCCAGTGAGTTACCAAGAGATCACTTACTGCCCACGAAGCCAGCGGCAGCCTTACCTTCATACACAGAAATCACCTTCCCACCTTGAAGTTTGGGTTTAAGAGAGGGCACGGCTGTGGGTCACTTTGAGGAAAGAACACAAGACTTCGAATTATTTGGGACTAACTCTTAGTTTGGAACTAATTTTCGGAGACATTCATTAAAATCTAAGGCAGTAATTGATGTAATATCATATGATTTCTATGGTTTCTTTAAAAAAAAAGTTTTCTGAAGGTTAAGATCCTCAGAAACCCAAACAGAAATAACAAGAGTTAGCACGGGTGTGGAGAATTCAGAGCCCTGTGCACACCGTTGGTGGGAATGGAAAATAGTGCAGCTGCTGCAGAAAAATAGGCTAATATTTACTGTATGATGTTGCACCCCCACTTCTGGATATATATACTCAAAAGGATGAATAGCAGGGTCATGTACAGATGTGTGCATTTGTGTACCGTATTTATAGTAACATTATTCACAACGGGCGAAAGGTGGAAGCAGCCCAAGTGCCCGTCAACAGATGAGCAGATAAACAGAATGTGGTCTGTACCTAGATGGAACATCATTCAGCCTTAAAGAGGAAGGAAATTCTGATACACACTACACCGTTGGTGACCTGCTGGACATCATGCCAAGTGAAGTCAGCCACTCATGAAAGGACAAATACTGTATGATTCTACTCATAAAAAATACTGAGAATAGTCAAAATCAGAGAGATAGGAAGTAGAACTGTGGTGGCTGGAGCCTGGGACAGCAGGGGTGGGAAATGGGGAGTTATTGTTTAGTGGGTGTAGGATTTCAATTTACAGGATAAAAAGTGTTACACAAAAGCGTGAATATACTTAGAGCCACTGAGCTATGATTAAAATGGCAAATTTTGTTATGTATATTTTATCACATTAAAACAATTTTTTTTTAAGTAAATAAAAGAAAGAAAGGTCCAGATTCTGAAAAACCATTATGGGTCATTATATTTTGGTCACTGTGGATATGTTAAATGGAAAACCAAACAAGCCCTAAATTGGATGGGTCAATACAATGATAGTTAACTTCTCCCTCGTCCAGGCCCTTGCAGGTTTGCTGGTGGCAGGTGGAGGTGTTGAATCTGCTCCAGACAATCATTCTGGGAGCCACAGCTCTCCATCTTGCTGTCCCGCCTCCCTCAAGCTTCTTGGAATTTTCTCTAGATAGTCAGGGGAAGAGAATGGGGGGAGGTTGGTGCTTGGCGAGTTTTTGTGGGCCAGGTGTCAACCTTGTTGGTCCTGGTCATATACCACTGGCTGGACTTTGGTGCCAGCTACACCTGATGCCAGGGACACAGGGGGTCATGGCATGTTTGTCCAGGGGGAGAGGGAATCTCAGACAGTGCTGGGAATTGTGAGTCTTTGCTGCACACATTGTGCTTCTGAGTCCCACCATGAGGGCATATCTGATGAACATCTTCCTAGCAGTCAGAATCCTTATGGGGAGCAGAGAGATATTATGCCTCTATGATCAGCCCACCCCCTGACATGATAATATGTAGTCCTGTGAATATACATGGAATTATTTTCAATTAGCCCACATTTTGATCTGAAGACACACTTCTACATTTCCTCCCGACATTCAGGCAGTGGGACTTGCACTGACAGTCTTAACTCAGATCAGATCAAGTTCATGGACCAGATAGCATACAAAGGTGGCGTGCGTACTAAATTGGCATTAGATGGAAACATGGAAACCTGGCTCCTGGGGTTTCATTGCCAGGCTCCAGACGATGCTCCCATCTCAGATGCTCTGGCAAAGAAGTGGAATGAAAGTGGATGGTGGGGCTCAAGAAACTGCTAAGTCACAGCCCTGGCTTTAGTGAGTTGATAGTTTCTAGAATGTTCTTTATCCTGAAACTCTCACCAGGGAAGATCCCCTGCACACAGAGCCGGACTTGCACTCTGTCAAACGAGATGCACATTCTCTTCTATCGATATTCTACCTATATCCATAAACTTGAGTTTGAATTGTAATTTTTTAAAAAATGGAAGTTTTAAAATTGGTTACAGATTTCACCATTAAATATGCTTCCATGAACATGAAAAATTTTTAGGAATGTGAATCATCACTTCTCAATTTATCTTGTCAGATCAGAATTTAGCATGTTGGGTGTTCTTAAGTCACGCTCACATTATTGAAATATGTCCCATTTTACTGCTGGAAATTCCTTTCCCGCTTATTCTGGTTTAGCTGCCCCTCTTCCAACCCAAGTCTGAATCTTCCTCCACAGTGTGGCCCAGTGAAACAATTACTGACCCTGTTATTTAAAACCTGAGTCAGATTTAATAGACACAGGATTAATTTAGTAATGTCTATGTGAAGCTGGAAACACTGTCCCTCCCCAGGGCTGACACAGTGACCATTTTGTAAGTGTTTGTCTGAAAGGATTTGATAACGAGCATGTTCAGTTTTTCATTTGGAATTTCTACGCACCACGGCCATGGTGCAGTCTTCTGATACTTTTTTTTTTTTAATAATTTTATTGAATCATAATTATGTACATTGGTGCAATCACAGGGCACGATTCATATACATTCAGAAATATTTTGATCGTACTGTTACAGATATCCTTCATGGCATTTCCTTGATCACTATAT
>CAUYON010090155.1:0-28819 GCA_963573935.1 Arctocebus calabarensis
TTTTTTGAGACAGAGCCTCAAGCTGTCACCCTGGGTAGAGTGCTGTGGCATCACAGCTCATAGCAACCTCCAATTCCTGGGCTCAAGCGAGTCTCCTGCCTCCGCCTCCCAAGTAGCTGGGACTATAGGCACCCCCCACAATGCCTGGCCATTTTTTGGTTGCAGCCGTCATTGTTGTTTGACGGGCCCGGGCTGGATTCGAACCCGTCAGCTCAGGTGTACGTGGCTGGCACCTTAGCCCACTGAGCCACAGGCGCTGAGCCTTTTTGTCATTTTTTTTAAGACTGAGTCTCACTATGCCACTCTTGGTAGAGTGCCATCGCATCACAGCACAAAGCAACCTCAAATTCTTGGGCTTAAGCAATTCTCTTGCCTCAGCCTCCCAAGTAGCTGGGACTACAGGTAGGCGCCTGCCACAACACCCAGCTATTTTTTGTTGTAGTTGTCATTGTTTAGCTGGCCCGGGCTGGGTTTGAACCCGCCAGTCCCGCACGGTGTATGTGGCTGGCGCTGTAAGCACTGAGCTATGGGCATCTTTCTTTCTCTTTCTTTATTTTTGTCAGAGTCTCAAGCTCATGCTCTGGGTAGAGTGCAATGGTGTCATAGCTCACAGCAGCCTCCAACTCTTGGGCTCAAGCAATCCTCTTGCCCCAGTTTTTCTATTTTTAATAGAGACGGGGTCTTGCTTTTTGCTCAGGCTGGTCTCGAACTAAAGAGCTCAAGTTGTCAATCCACCTCAGCCTCCCAGAGTGCTAGAATTATAGGCATGAGCCACCACACCCAGCCCAAGCCTACAGCACCAGGTATTCTCAGGCAGTCTCCCGTCTAAGTACTAACTAGGCCCAAACCTGCTTAGCTTCCAAGATCAGAGGAGATTGGGCTCATTCAGGGTGGGATGGCTATAGATGCATTCTCCTTTATAATCCAGTGCCTTGTCCTCCCCTTGCGAAAGCCCACCCAGCCCCTACCAGCAGCACCAGGCCCCTCTATTCTACCTACCACCCCCAACTGCACTGGTGTCGCCCCTCAACCTGCACATATCTGACCTCCCTTCGCATGGCCAGCAACTCAGCTTTAGGGTATTTCTGGGGTTTCCTTGGTAGGAGGGGGTCCATTTGATCAACTGTTAGATTTAAGATTTTATTTTAGGGTAGGCACCCTTAGCATAGTGGTTACTTGTCAGCCACATACACCGAAGTTGGCGTGTTCGAACCCGGCCTGGGCTAGCTAACCAACAGTCACAACTGCAACAAAAAAGTAGCCAGGCATTGTGGCAGGCACCTGTAGTCCCAGCTGTGTGGGAGGCTGAGGCAAGAGAATCGCTTAAGCCCAAGAATTTGAGGTTGCTTTGTGCTATGACGCAACAGCACTCTACCAAGGGCAGCATAGTAAGACTCTTGTCTCAAAAAAAAAAAAAAGAAAAAGAAAATGATTTTATTTTAGTTCACAGCAATGACCTTGAAGAGAAACAGCCAGAAGAGCTAAATGGCTATTAGGATGAGACGGGATGGGGAAAATGGAAATGAGGTCAGGAAGGGTGGTGGGGCCAGAATACATTTGTTCTTGTCAATCTGTGGCCCTTACTGCAGGGCCCAAACCAAAGGAGAAGCTCAGGGAATATTTGTAGCCTAAACTAGAAGGGAGTACTCTCTCCTCTTCGGGGGCAGTGACATCCCTTGGGTGTGGGTGAGCATCTGTTCACATAGCCCAGCTTGCTTATTGTGTTACTTGTGATAGATGTTCATTCCCTTAGAAGGAAAAGTTCTCTGTTGCAGATCAGGTGGGTGGAGGCAGAGATTGCCAGGAAGACAGTTCTGCCTTGGTTACTTCTCTCCTCCCGTCAAGGCCAAGTGGCCAGTCCTACCAGATTGAGAGGCTCTGATAGATATTCGGCCCTAAATCAGTTTCATTAACAGCGCCCACCCTCTGACTAGAAGGGGGAAAGTAATTTCTCTTTCTTCCTTACTAGTCATAGGCCTAAGCCTCCTGCCAATTCTTGGAGAAGGATGGGAGCTGCTTCATCCCTTCATCAGATCTTTGGAAGCTCTGAACCTGTCCAGGTCTTCTAAATTCAGGACTCGCTTAAAACCTATGTGAGATGGCCCAGCATGGTGGTTCACGCCTGTAATCCCAGCATTCTGGGAGGCCAAGGCTGAGGGAGTCTCACTTTGTCACACTCAGTAGAGTGCCATGGCGTCATCGCTCACAGCTCTTGGGCTCAAGGGATTGTCTTGCCTCAGCCTCCCAAGTAGCTGACATGCCTGCCCTTGTAGTACAAGTGCCTACCACAACACCCAGCTATTTTTAGAGATAAGGGTCTTTCTCTTGCTTAGGCTGGTCTTGAACCTGTGACCTCAAGCAATCCATGTGCCTTGGCCTCCCAGAGTACTAGGATTATAGGCATGAGCCACCATGCCTGGCCTACTTTTATTATGTTCTATCTTCTTTCACTAGAATGTGAACTCCATGGTATCAGAGACTTTGCTGTGCTCACTGCTGTGACTCCAGGCTAGATCAGTGCTGGTCAGAGATGTTCAGTGGATATTGAATGAATGGATGAATGTGTAAAATGAAGTCGCGCCGCCCACCTCTCAGGGTTGCGTGAATGTGGAATTTCTGGCACTGTCTCCCAGTGTATGTTTTGCCTACCTCTGCCGCCTTGTAGGTGCCATATAAACACTTCCTATTTTAGTAGGTCTGTATTTGTGTCTACAGTTACCTTCTGGCAAGTGATAATGATTTTCCATTTATGGTATTAATATAAAATTTCCTTTTTAAAGTAAACTCATTCAAGATTTTTAAAAATCTTCTATATTTGCCACCCCAAAAGATAGCTTATAATACACTTTACAATTTTATAAGAAAACTTTTCTGAGAATAAAAAAGAAATGCTAATTATTTCCTACCAGATATGGGTTGAAAATGGTTTTTTAAAATAGCTATGTAGAAATACCGCCTTTTGTGTCCTGGGGCCCTAGATTTCAGTGATAGTCTATAAACCCTGAAATTACATATAAAATCTCAAGATATATATTGGTAGCAAAAGAATGGAACCTAGCAGGTATAGTAATAATAAATGTAAGTCTAAGGTATGCAAAAAATAGCCCAAATTCTCCCTTTGATTATCCATCTGGTGTGCACATAGGATGTAATGTTTTGCCGGGATGTCTACCCCGGAATGTGAGAAACTCCACTGTTTGCTGCAGTGTTTGTGTTGTGTTGTTTCACCTCTAGGGGGCAGTATCAGCCATTGCGATAGGTCTTTGTTGCCTGGCTTCTGTTGGCAATGTAGGCACACTGAATGAAGAGTATTTGTTGTTCTTTGAGGATGGGAGCACATCTGATATGTTAGCAAATGCAGCAAAAAAGCACGGTCAGAACTATACTTTTTCATTCTACTAATATGCATGGAGGACTTACTGCACAGCACTGGGACACAGCAAAATCACAGGGAGAACAGAGGAATTGACCCTGGGTGGGTTTTAAAGGAAGAGTAGGAGTTTTACACCACAAGATCTATTTGGGTCATTTTTTATTGTGGGCTTAGGACCATTTGGAACATTCATTGAGGTGTCATTTAATCCTCTAAGTGCTTCTCTGAGCCCTTGAACATGGTATAGACATTGGACTCAGATACTGGGGATTAGTTCTTTCATTGCACCACCCTGAACTCAGTCAGGTGTAAATCTCACACACGCACACACACAATTCCAACTGGCTTCAGTAAAGAAAGGAATGTATCAGCTCAAGTAACTGAAAGATCCAAGATAGTGCTGGCTTCAGACTCGGCTGGATAGGGGTATTAACCACTGTTAAAATAATCTGGCTTCCAGCCAGTCTGTCTCTCACTGTCCTCAGTTTTGCTGCCCCTATGTTGAGGTCACTGGTGGGCAGATTTCTGCATGGAACATCTAAAGATGCTCATAAGGGTAACCTTAATAAGTTGATAAAAATTACTTCTTCCTTTGGTGTGAAAAAAATGAGTTCTAACTTTCTTCCCTAGTTTTTCTTAGTTCACATCAGCTAATAACTCCAGAGGAAGGAAGGTAGGGACTTTCCCAGGAGACTCAACCAATCCCTGAATTAAATCTGTTGACCTAGCTTGGGAGACCCTCCTGGCCATGAACCTTTGGACGACCAGGGAGATGGAATACGCCAGCCAGGCCTAGGTGACATGCCTGCTCTTGTAGTACAGTAATGTTATTTCCACCCACACTGCATGGACTGAGACTGAAGGAGTTAGGGGTTCCCAAAGGAAAGTCAAGGTGATGTAACCAGGAAAACAGGAACAGAGACTGAGTTGATGGCTCATGGGCAGGCTGTATTCACTTAGAGCAGTAGTTCTCAACCTTCCGAATGCTGCGACCCTTTAATATAGTTCCTCATGTTGTGGAGACCCCCAACCATAAAATTATTTTCGTTGCTACTTCATAACTGTAATTTTTCTACTGTTATGAATCGTAATGTAAATATCTGATATGCAGGATGGTCTTAGTCCATCCCTGTGAAAGGGTCATTCGACCCCCAACAGGGTTGCAACCCACAGGTTGAGAACCGCTGACATAAAGGCTTTGTGGCCTTCAGGCAATTGGCTTCAGCTCTTAAAGGCTCACTTTTCTTGTCTGTCAAATGGTAATAATCTTTGAGCATAGGATTTTTTATGGGAATTAAATAAGCACCCAGGGAGGGCCTGGTAAACCACTGTTAAGGTGGCCTGGGGAGCTGGATTCCTGTAACTCAGCCTCTTGTTATTCATAAATTATCCCTCAGTAAGTATGTGGGGCTTGGGGGTAGACAGGTGGAGACAGAGTGACTCAGATGTGTGGAAGTGCTCTGTGAACATGCAGTGCCCCCAAACATGGCGTCTTGGTGGCTTCTTTATTAAACCATTCTTAGTGATAATTCACTGCTGGGACCTGACACCAGCAGGGTTACCTCCCTGGTGTTCTCAAGCCCTGGAAACCAACACAGTGCTCTCAGCCACTGGTTACTTCAGCTCCAGCTCTGGCACTCACTAAATCAGCCTGGTTTAGGAGAATTCCAATAGTCTAGCCTCAGAGGAGTACATGATTTCAGAAAAGTGGAGTCTGGCAAACATCTTTAAGTATTGGTTTTGGGTATTTTTTTCCAATTCCAGTTTTTTTCTCCCCCAGAGAGAATTAATATAGTCATTGATAAAATTCTCTGCCTTCTTTGGGGTCAGCATTGGGTCTGATGATAGTAAACGTAACTATAAGGACAATGAGACTTTGCTTTTATTTCTCATCATTCCAATTTTAGTATACGTTCTGCTATAGCAAGCACTGTTTCTCATCATTGTGTGTCACTCACTCCTCCTGAGTGCCCATGACCCTGGTCAACCCAGCTTCAGCCCTGTCCATGAATATTTGATGCTTTCTCAGACCCCTAAGTGTTTGTACATGCTAGTCTTGCTGCCTGGAATGCCCTTCCCTTTTCTTTTTTCTTTTTCTTTCTTTCTTCCTTTTTTTTTTGAGACAGAGTCTCACTTTTTCACCCTTGATAGAGTGCTGTAGCGAGAACCTCAAACTCTTGGGCTTAAGCAATCCTCTTGTCTCAGCCTCCCAAGTAGCTGGGACTATAGGCACCTGCTACAATGCCTGGCTCTGAGCCACTGTGCCCAGACAGCCCTTCCCTTTTCTTGTTGCTCAGGTAGCATTACAACTTTCAGATTCCAGCTCAAATGTCTCCCACGTATTCATTCACTCAAACACTTTTATTTTATTTTATTTTTTCAGATTAATATAAGGCTACATATGAATAGGTTACATTGTTTGCATTTGTTAGGAAATATCCCAGTTGTATGTGAGTCCTTCACCCAGGAGGTGTACCATGTACCCCTACATTGTACCCGTTAGGCGGGAGCTTACTGAGCCCTTTCTTATCTTTCCTTCTCCCCCCAAGTCAAGAGCTTTTACTTGAGGGACCCAGCTGCATGCTGAGGCACTATTCTCTGGGCTTGGAATTCACAGTGAACAAAACAACAAAGCTCCCTGCCTTCATAGATTTTACATTTTAGTGTGGGAACAGCCCAATAAATAAAAGGCATAATAAGATAAATAGACATTGTGTTGGGGGGGGATAAGGAATGGGGAGCCAGTGTGTGCACAACTTGTAAGTTTAAATAGGGTGACAGTGGAGACCTCACTGAGAAGTGATGATCTGGGCCAGGTCTTGAAGAAGGTGAGGAATCTGGGTGTTTTCCTGGGAGAAGAGCATTCCAAGTGGAAGGAGTGCTGGGTCAAAGGCCCAGAGGAGGGGAAATGGTGCTGTTAAGAGACTAGAGTGTGGACATGGTGGGTTAGAGAAGGGTCAAGGCCCAGTGTGCAGGGCCTCATGGTCATTCAGAGGGCCTCGTCCTGGTCTATGAGCAGGATCCCACTTGGGACCCGTGCAGAGGAATAGCAGGATTCTACACACCTTTCTTCAAGTCTCCCCGGCCTCAGCAGGGAGAACAGACTGCAGGGGCAAAGGCAGGAGCATGAGTCCTGTTAGGGCCCTGAACCAGCAGGTGTGTGGGGAGTGGTCAGATTTGGGTAGGTGGGAGTTTTCATGTGGAGCTGATGGATTAGATTTAGTGTGGAAGAGGCATTGTGGCTTTGAAGAAGACTCCAAGGACTGGCGCCTGCCTCTGCTCCCAGAGGCCTTCTTATTCTCCTTATTCAGATCCTTGACATTCCACTTTGTGTTTTATTATAATTTGTTTTCTTTGTGGGGAGGCCTGCATGGTAATCTGATAAAAGTTATATACCCTTGAGCTTTCAACTGAATAGGTGTTCCCAGAACCCCCTGTGGAGACCCCTGGATCGCAGATGGTTGCTTGGCGGGTTGAAGTTGTGGCCATAGGTTGCACAAAGGCAGGGGGCACCATTTCCACCACACACAACACTAATGGGAGCTGTGCCGCTGGTTGAGGACAGCTCACACAGGCAAGTTCGTATCTGAATATACACTGGGCCAGAGCTCTTGTTAAGCCCTCATCAAATATGGAAGGGGGCTGGCCACATGGTAAGCCCTTGGTAAATGTTTGCTAAAAACCAGTGTTGATCAACTTGGCATTGTACAGGATTCTCACTCTTTAACAGGTACCTTAGATATTCATCCCTCCATTTTATAGATAAGGAAATAAAGCCTCAGCAAAATGAAGGGTGCGATGCCAGGGAAAGGCCGTGTCTAGTGTCTGAGCAGGGATGTGGTGAGGATTAACCAAATCAGGCATGAAAAAGAGTCAGAATAGTGCCCGGCACATAATAAGTACTTAGTCAACCCTAGCAATTATCATCTTAGAGCTGGATAGTGGTGAAGCCCAGACTGGAGCCAGGCTCCACGCAATCTTCCTTTCCTTTCCCATGCTATGGGTCTTCCCTGTAGGAATTTATAATCCAGCTGGGGAACTGAAAGAAAAGCAAGAAAGAAAATGATCTTAAATTGCTTCTACTTTTATTCTTATTAATCCTCATAGCAGCGCTGTAAGGTAGACCTTATTAATATCCCCTTTTTACAGACGAGGAAACTAAGGCTCAGAGGAGCTACATAGAGTCCAGGGCTCACCCTCAGTCTCTAAATCCCCAGGTAATTAAGTGAGCAATATAAATAGTTTAATGCTAACAACTTAGCACTTAATTATATCCTTTTTCACACTGTATTGTGTGTAACTTAATACTAATTATAGGGTTTCAGAATAAACTGAAGTGAGTGGGGGATGGAGAATGGCAAAGGAAGGCTTCACGGGGACTTCAGGAACTGATCTGGGCCTTGGAGAGTCTGAGAGGGGAGTCTGAAGGGAGAGGGTTTGGACTTCTGGAAAAGGGAATAGAATGATTAAGGCACCAGGTTACGGATGAGCATAGGATGGGGAGGGAGGGGCTAGGATAGTGCTATTTCGGTAATGTAGCTCTAGAAATGTGACTCTAACTGATGTTCATTGAGAACTTTGTAACTACCAGGTATCCTGCTAAGTCCTTTCCACTGTTACTGTATTCAATCTATATTTAACCCTATAAAGGAAAGAAAAGTCCAACCAGACAAATACTGGCATTCTACAGATAAACTAAGTGACAGTATTGGGATTTGCAGCCAGGCCTCCAAAACTCATTTTCTTTCCATCTCAGGTTCAAAGACAATCTGACCTGAGGTGGGGTATCATGAATGTTGAGAAATAAGGTTGGCTAGTCTGTAGCATTGCTGCATCAAATGTGGTCCACAGGCATAATCTGGGAGCTTGTGGGACATGCAGACTTGGGGCTGGGCATGGGCTTATAGACTGGCCTGTAATCCCAGCACTTCAGGAGGCCAAAATGAGAGAATCACTTGAGACCAGAAGTTCAAGACCAGCCTGGACAACATAGCAAGATACCATCTCTAAAAATATATACATATATTAGCCAGGTGGGGTGATATACACTGTGGTCCCAACTTCTCATAGGGCTGAGGTGGGAGGATTAATTGAGCTGACGAATCTGAGGTTACAGTGAACTATGATCAAACCACTGTACTCCTGCCTGCATGACAGAGGAGGACCCTATGTTTAAAAACGATAAGAATAATGCAATAATAATAATAATTTTAAACAATAATATGTTTAAAAAGCAATAATATTAATATAGGGTACCCTATAGTCCTCCTGAATCAGAATGTGCAGTTGCCACAGTTCCCAGGTGATTCGTATGCACATCACAGGGATGGTGAGAAGTTGGGATGGATGGATGCTCCTGTTCAAGTCTTTCTGATGACGTCCCCCTCCCAGCAGAGGTGAAAAATATATTCCCAGAAGGGTTTGAGGTGAAAGCCCTCGGCGGCCCAGCACAAGCTGAGATCTCTTTGAAGTCCCATATTTCATCTAAAAATATCATCAAATGTTTCATTCCATACCATACTATATTAGCGGTCATTTTAATACTTCAAAATAATTATATAAATTGCCACGGAATGGGATCTTGTGTTCTGGGAAAATGCATGGGATGGATTTCCTTGTATCTTAAATGGGGTAATAATAACTACTTCAAGGGCTGCTGTGAAGATCAAAGGAGAACCATGTATTTGGAAATGCGCAAACTGTTCACGTGATACACATGTTGTTATTCTGGAAGGAACCAAGAATCCTTCACAGACTGAGCATCCTGCACACTGGCTCTCAAGAGGGCTGAGACCTCATAGACTTGTTCTTGCTTTCAGAGTGAGGCAGGGATTATCCCAGGGAAGGATGGAGTAACTTCTGTGGGCATCTCAGGGAGTCAGCGAAATAAGAGAATGGGGAAAGCTAATTGCCAGTTTGGTTTTTTTTATTTTTATTTATTTTTTTATTTTTTATTTTTGCAGTTCAGCCACGGTCGGGTTTGAACCCACCACCCTCGGTATATGGGGCCAGCGCTGTATTCACTGAGCCACAGGCGCCACCCGCTAGTTTGGTTTTTAAAAAAAATCTTTATAACTTTGGCCAGGCATGTAATCCTAGCACTCCAAGAAGCTGAGGCAGGAGGATCGCTTGAGCTCAGGAGTTCAAGACCAGCCTGGTGAGACCCTGTCTCTACTAAAAATAGAAAAATTAGCCAGGCATTATAGTGGGCACCTATAGTCCCAGCTACTCAGGGGGGTGTGGCAGGAGGATCACTTGAACCCAGGAGTTTGAGGTTGCTGTGAGTTAGGCAGACGACTTGGCATTCTAGCCTGGGCAACAGAGTGAGATTCTGTTATAATTTCATAATATCACTCTTTTTTTTTTTTTTTTTTTTTTTTAAGACAGAGCCTCAAGCTGTCACCCTGGATGGAGTTCCATGGCATCACAGCAACCTCCAATTCCTGGGCTCAAGCGAGTCTCTTGCCTCCACCTCCCAAGTAGCTGGGACCACAGGTGCCCGCCACAACGCCTGGCCATTTTTGGTTGCAGCCGTCATTGTTGTTTGGTGGGCCTGGCTGGATTCGAACCCGCCGGCTCAGGTTTACGTGGCGGGCGCCTTAGCCCGTTGAGCCATAGGCGCCGAGCCTTCATAATATCACTCTTATTATTGTTGGCTAGCAGTAAAGCCCCAGTAAAACTCAGATGTTTCATAGCTGTTAGGATAGAAGATGAGGACACCACATCCTGTTCCCAAGTGGGCCTAGAGAAAGAGGAGCCTGGAGAACGTGGGGGGGGGGGTAATGGGGAGAGAGAAGCAGATGGCAGCAATCAACCATAGGTTGTCCTCCACAGGACAAAGGAGGACCAGGCTTTCAGGCCTAGACCAGGAGGGACTTTCTGGGTTCCCCAAACAGAGAGCCCTGATCCTTTGTAATCAAGTGTGAAGTGAAGACAAGGAAAAAAACTCAAGACAAGTGAGATGGAGAGAGAGCCAGACAGACAAATACCAACTGTCTACAACTGCAGACAAAGGAGGAAAGGTTGTCAGAGACGGGACAAGCAGAAAGCCATGTGGGAAGGGAGACTCAGTACTACAGGTGCCAAGGAAGAGAATCTGGGGAGGGGTGGGTGGTTCGCAATTCCCCATGGCCTAGAATTGGAAAGGATGAGAAGGACCGTGACATTTAGTCAAGATGGTCCTGGGCCACCCTTGAGTAGGGTTTATTAGGTTAATGTAGCTAAAGTGAGATTTTTTTAAGACAGTCTCACTGTGTTGCCCTTGGTAGAGTACTGTGGCATCACAGCTCACAGCTACAGGTGCCCGCCACAATGCCCAGCTATTTTTTGTTGCAGTTGTCATTGTTTAGCTGGCCCGGACCAGGTTCGAACCCACCAGTCTTGGTGCATGTGGCTGGTGCTGTAACCACTGTGCTACAGGTGCCAAGCCCACTAAAGTGAGATTTTGAGAAGAGAATGATATTCTTTTTTTCTCTCTCTCTCCTCGCCATGATAATCATTAAGATTTGTATACAAATTACATTTCTGTTACAAATGTCCTACTTGCCATTTAAAACTTAATTAATCCCTCTAAGTTGCTATAATGTGTGACCAGTACAAAGATGATATTGTATCTTTAATCCATTCCTAGGCAAAAGATATTTAAGGAAGAGCAAATTGCAAAGCATTGTTTACTGTATGATCCCATTTTTGTTTATAAGAATATATGTGTGTTTGTGTGTAGATATGTATTTATGTATATTATGAAAAAAGAAAAACATTCAGAGGAGTAGGTGTCAAATTATAAGGATTTTACTGTTATGTGCATATGTCTACTTTATTTATCTTTTGTTGTTGTTGCAGTTTGGCCAGGGCCAGGCTTGAACCTGCCACCCTCGGTATATAGCACCTGCTCCCTACGCACTGAGGCACAGGCGCCGCCCCATATGTCTACTTTAAATATATGTCGTTTATTATACATTAATTATCCCTCTATAAGGCTGTAATAAGTTATAATAAAGGTTGTCTCTGATGGTCAGATTATGGCATACTACTTAAAATTCTTTTGGCTACATAGGATAAAAATTGAGCTAAAACTTCTAAAGAAATAACCGAATTGTGTAGATAATTCTTTAGGCATGGGTAGATCCAGGGACTGAAATTATGTCATTAGCAATCCATTTCTCTCTATCTCTTGGATCTGCTTTTTTATCAACTTCATTCCCAGATAGTTTCAGGCCAGCATCTCCCTGGCTCCACACCCAAGTGGACAGAGTGCTGCTCTTTCCCAAGAGTTTAAGCACTGTCCCCAGACTGACTTGGATCATGGTTCACTCCCAAAATAGTGACTCACTGTGGCTTGGAGAAGCGCTATGCTGATTGGCAAGGCCAAGGTAATGTGATTCAAGAGAACAAAGGCACTTTCAAGAGTACCTAAGGAAGCCAATAAAAGAAGGGGCTAAATGGTTCCTTAAAGGAAGTCCAGAGCCCTGTTGTCAGTAGAGGAGCAGAACCACCAATGTCCACCTCAAGGGCACCTTCACTGTTTGGGTCATATATTTCTGTAATGACTACAATATTTAACATAAACCTGCATTTCTCTTGCAATGGCAAGGGGGAAATGAGATCCCCTTTCAGACAATTGATTTGAGCTGCATCTGATGATGACAATAACTAAATAATGATTGTTGAGAAAGCAGTAAAAGCCCAAATGTTGTCAGAGCCCTTGACTTTTCAGAACATGGGAGGAATAAACAGGAGTTAGACAGAGGAGTTGACCTTCTCCTTTTTGTAGATTATTAAAGTCATGAATGCCTAAGACCCGTTGGGCCATCAGACAGGCTCTGGGGCCCTGAGTTGCTAGAGTAACGCACCTGGGGAGCTGGGCCTTCGTCATAGTCCAGCCTCCGCCTGTCTGCCTCCTGTGCCTGTGTCACAGTGCCCTGGGCTCTCAGTCAGTGCTGGCCTGCATTCCAATATCACACTGCTTTGTTTCTTCATTTCAGGGTTACACTAAGGACATGGTGACAGACTTTGATGAGAAACATGATGAGTATTTAATATTGCTTCAGCAGAGGAACCGGTAAGATGAAGCCACTTGATGGCAGCCCTTAATATTATAAAAATCTATTTAGATTTATTAACAGCGTGCAGGCCCCATTTCATGTAGGAATAGGATGCAGAGGTTTGAATGTAATCTGCAATCTCAACTCTTACTCTCCATTCACTGATTTAATTGCACCTTCTGATTGAGCTGTAGCAAACTGTTCTACGTGTTAAGTGCTACCTCTTGCCTCCCTGCTTCTGTTCTGGGAGAAGGAAGGAATGTCAAGAAAAGCTTGAATTTGGCAGGGATTCTATAATAGTCACCTGAATAGCCTGATCTGCAATCTTGTAGGCTTTGTTAGTCTCTTGAAACTTGAGCCTGTAATTGTGTTTTGTTATGTTCAGGTGGAGTCATTTTACATTTGTGTTTGAAATTGGTTGATATGTTATTTAAAGTTCAGTTTGGACTAATTTTGTCTCTGGAGTGCTAGCTCTTGAAAAAGGACGCAATAGGTGCAATGTTTAGAGATCAAGGTCAAAGCACTGTGGTCTGGTTTGAAAGAGGTGTCACCTCCTCTGTTCCTTTGCAGGACTCAGGGGGTTCATTTTCAATTCAACTGTGGTTTGTCTTAGGCTTTGAACCTTGTAGTAAGCTGGGTTTGCAACTCAAATGCTAGGAGACAGCAAGGCAGTGGGTGAAGCCAGCTCATTGGGCAGTGAACACCTGGTACTCTTATATCCAGTCTGCTCAGCTCAGGCCGATTGTTTGTAGGTACACAGTCCCTGGGGGTCCAGGTCTTCCAAGTTTACCAGGGAAGCTCAAAATCTGGTTTTGTGCTGTCAAATCCCCTGAGTTTTAAAATGTTGGCAATGGATTCAAATTAAAGTACAAAACAAACAAAATTCACTGCCCAGGCCCAAAAACTGGTTGGAGAAGGTGGAGGAAATGGCACAGGTACTAATTTGGGCCTTTGTGTTAAGGGAGTGGGCTTGGAGTCTCGAAGGCAAGAATCTTGGTGGAATGGAGGGATAGATGGGACGGGGGTAGGTAATAGTGTCATCCTGAATGTCAATTCAGCCCTTATCTCACCAATTGGACTCCTAGTATTGTTTTTTTCTTTTTTTCTTTTTTTTTTGGAGATAGTCTCACTTTGCCACCCTCGGTAGAGTGCCATGGCATCACAGCTCATAGCAACCTCCAGTTCTTGGGCTTAGGTGATTCTCTTGCCTCAGCCTCCCGAATAGCTGGGACTACAGATGCCTGCCACAACACCCGGCTATTTTTTTGTCACAGTTTGGCTGGGGCCAGGTTTGAACTCGCCACTCTCGGTATATGGGGCCAGTGCCCTACTCACTGAGCCACAGGTACTGCCCAGACTCCTAGTATTATCCAGCGGGCCCTGGTGGTATGTTGCATGGGACAAGTTTTGTAATACAGGCTAGTCCCATGCATTGTAGGAGCTTAGCATCCCTGCCCCCTGGCTCCTTTCCTAAATTATATTAAGTTCCCCAGTATCTATGATGACAATACCTGGCCACTTTCCAGATACCCTCCCTAGAAGATAGCACCATCCCTTGTGGAGAACTTCTGAATATATAAGCTCTCCAGGACCCACTAGAAACACCAGGTGCCCAGCTGCTCTGTGCTCATCTCCCACCATCCCAGCGGCAGCCTTAAACTAGAATAGCAGAGGCTTGTGCTGATTAGACCAACGTGGGTTTTTAATCATCATTAATGCCATGGAGTAGGATGTTTTTATTCAGTCTCTGGCAGGCTGGATGGTGCCACCAAACACCTGGGTGATCGTTTAATTATCTGCATCTGTCTGGGGAGAGACTGTCATAGTTCCTTATGAGCAAATTGTTTTTCATTAATCGAGGGATCAATACATGAGCAATGGAAGAGGTATTTGGCCGATGGCATAAATGAGAACTTCCAGAGAAAAGGTTGTAGCAGAAAGGCAATTATAAACATATCAAAACTGAATTGCCATAAAATTTGGGAAGGAAGAATGCATTGCCACAAAGAGGAAGCCATCTTCATGGTACGTTAAAAGATAGAGACTGGAAGAATGGAAACGTCCTTGAGCTAAGGTCAAGTCAAGCCTCAAAGGGACCTTTCGTGGACTACCAACCACATGCCATGCACTTTGCCCCCTCATTTCATTTAATTATCACACTACCCAGGGAGGCAGATAGAGTTATTGCACCCATTTTACAGACAAGGAAGAAGAGTCCCAGAGGAGTGAGCAACTTGCCCAAGGTCTCACAGCCTGGGAGGCATGGACTTGGGCTGCACTTTGTTTTCTTTGATGTTGTCATAAATAATCAAGAGAAGGGAAAACTGACAGGCTTGCTGATGGCTGAAAGTTTACTAAGGAGGGATTTTGTGGAAATATACTGCAATTTACTCGGAAACCTAGTTATATGACAGGTGGAAAACCAGCTTGTGAGCTTAACAGTGGGCATCAAGGGAGGTAAAAACTCAAGTTGCTTGATTGGGTTGCCTATAACCCAAGGCGGGCGGTGTGATTTCACAAAAAAGAGTGAATTCTTTTTCTTTTTCTTTTTTTTTTTTTTCACTCTGTCCCCCTGGTAGAGTGCTATAGCATGATCACAGCTGACAGCAACCTCAAACTCTTGGGCTCAAGTGATCCTCCTGCCTTAGCCTCATGAGTAGCTGAGACTACAAGCATCTACCACTACACCCAACTGGTTTTTCTACTATTTTAGGAGAGAGGGGAATCTCATTCTTGCTCAGGCTGGTCTCAAAATTGGAATGAATTTATTGCAGAAATCTGACTAGAACCCAGCTGCCCAGGAGATGCTGATTAACTTTCATTCATCAGCAAGGATTTCTTTGAGTTCCTCCTAAGTGCCAGGCATTACCACTAGTGTAAAGGGGAGAACTGTGATGAGGAAGACACAGACTATATTAGTTAGTACTCTTTTGGTTGTAAGGGACAAAAAGCCAAGGTAGGCTTAGTACTGGTGGCACAGTGGTTATGGCACCAGCTGCAAGCACTGAGGCTGGTGGTTCGAACCCAGCCTGGGCCAGCTAAACAACAATGACAACAGCAACAACAAAATAGCCGGGCATTTTGGCAGGCACCTGTAGTTCCAGCTACTTGGGAGGCTGAGGCAAGAGAATCACTTAAGCCCAAGAATTTGAGGTTGCTGTGAGCTGTGACACTATGGCACTCTACCGAGGGCAAAATAGTAAGAATCTGTCTCAAAAAAAAAAAGAAAGAAAGAAAGAAAGAAAGCCAAGGTAAATGGCCATAAGTAGCTAGGAAACTTGCTGGCTCATGAAATTGAGAAATCCAGCAGATATTCTGGCCTCAGGCATAGCAAGACCCAGGTGTTTAAATTATTTCACCAAAACTAATTATTCCCCATCTCTTACCTTTGTTTTGCCATCTTGTAGTCATTCTTAGATAGGTGCTTTCCTCACAATGGCCAAGACAGCCAGTGGAAGCCCCCACTTACATCCTATCTCAGAAGGAAGAGAGCGTGTCTTTCTGAATACTTCCAGTAGAAGTGCTGAGAGAGGCTACCATTGGCAGGGCTGGGCCCCATTCTCATTCTGAGCCAATTGGTCCACGTGTCTGGTTAGGTGGCCTGGTCCTACTGGCCACTCTGTGGCCACCCTACTAAGTTGGGTGGTGTAGTCAGTCCCACTCAAACCACATAGAGTAAGAGAAGGAATGAAGCTGTACCCCAAGGAAGTTTGAGGGGCATTGTTTGGAAGATTGGTGTGGGGGGATGGACACCAGGCAGACAAAAAGACAGGTGTCTCTCCACTCAGTCCTTCCCCTTAAGAAACTTCCTGGGTAGTAGCAGGGTAAGCACCTGCTTACTGACCTGTAGCCATGCCAGGAGAAGCAGAAAGCGATCATGTGCCCCAGGAAGGGACCAGGTGAAGGCAGGGGAGGCTCTGGAGATGTGACAGCCCCACCTGCCCCTGTATGAATCCTCCCAGCCGTCTGTCTCAGCGGGCTCTTAGTGATTCTGGTCACTCAGTGTCATGAAAGATGTAATCACACACGACAAGATTCATGAAAGAGCAAGCAGTGCGATCAAAGGGCTGAGATATGAGGATCGACTGGGAAGATTAGGACCCTCATGTCTGAGATGGCCCCAATGGGGCTGGAGTAGACACCGCTAGATTGCGGAGGGTGGACAAAGGCCAAGAATCCAGCGATGCTATTATCACTTGGTCCTTGAAAAAAAGATGTTTGAGGGAAACTTACAGGAAAATCTGCCCCAAGATCAGGTTCAGGCAGAGAGAAGGAAAGAGGGAACAGCACTACTGTGGCCTCACATGGGATACACTCTAAGCTGCTGCCTTAACCCAGCATCCCATGTTGTCATGATGACAGCCCATGCAGGGGTAGCCATTCTTAGTCTCATTTTGCAGAGGAGGGAAAAGCCCCGGGGAAGCTTAGGGACTTGTCCAAGGTTACTCAAGCTGGGGAAGTGGCAGAGCCTTCAGCACTGAGCTTTATCCTCACTGCACCACGCCAACCCCTACAGGTACTGTTCTGAGGGGGATCATGTGGGCCACCCGGGTGCTGGGGAGGAACGGCAGACTCTTGCACCCTGCCCTCTCTCTCCTTGTCCTTTGAGGGTGGACTCAAATGCCACCACCTCTAAGGCAGCCCCAGCTGGGAGCCATTGCTCCCTCCCTTGCTCCTTGCTCAGAGTGTCTGTTGTGTGATGACTGGTGTTAGAGGCCAAAAATAGCTAAATGGGGTAGGAGAGAAGGCAAGCCCCCGGCTTGGGTGGGGGGGCTTCCTGCGGGCTGGAACTGAAATCCTGGCTCAGCTGCTTCCTTGGCTCTCTGGTAAAACAGGCCAGTGGAGGAACCTAATTCCCAAGACCATTGAAGGATGAAGTGAGACAAGGGACTTGAAGGACGATAGTAAGTAAGCCCACCACCCAAATCTTCCTCTTCCTCTCAGTGTTAAACATGCCCTCTCCCCAAGTTGACATCCAAGGTTGACCTTTGAGGAAACTCTCGGTTAACCCTTGTGATAACTGAGAGCTGGTAGAACCATGTGGGTCACCACATGCCACGGCAGCCACACCACTCGGAGACCAGACACATAAGCCCAGTCACCATCAGACCCTGCCCTTAGTGCTCCCTACGTCCTGCTCACCATCTGGGACCCTGCTATGGTGGCCCAAGGTGGGAATAGTCCTCCCCGACCACTCTAGGCCTCTACCATGTAGTCCCAAGTCAAACACACTCCCTCATGACACCTTGTGCTACTAACTCAGGGAGCCTCCATTTCCTCATCTGTGCAAAAGAGCTCTGCACAGATGACTCCAAAGGTCAATACCATGGGGGTAAAATGGAAGGGATAGCTGTGATGTGCAGCAGGAAAATGGTAGCTGTGAGCATTAGGATACTCAACCAGGTCCCCTGGTAGACCTTGAGTTCCTTGGGGCCACTTGTTCTCAATAGGCATTGAGAGCATTCCCTATAGTTCCCCAAGCCAATAGGAAGATTCCTGTGCCCAAGGGTCCAGATTCCAGTGGGGAGGGAGGGAGAATAAACAAACACACAGATAAAGCCACAGCATAATGTCGGGTGGTGTGATTTGTGTCCCCTGAAAAAACTCAAACTGGGAAGAGGGAGGAGGGTGACGGGGCAGCAGGTGGCAGGGTTCAATTTTAGATAGGGCAGGAACTGAATCTGACTTATCTGAATCCCCTGCACTTAGGACAGCTTTTTATGCAAAGTAGGCTATCAATTAAAAAACACACTTTTCTCTGATGCCACCTGAATATTACTGATGCTCTTAGCTGCAGTAGGGGAGTTCCTTTAGCAATTCCTTTCACAGTCTGAAAAATTATCTACTAATTTATCAGTTTCATAAATCCACATTTTCATAAATCATTGTGTTTAATGAGAGGCATACGTGGAATGCCAGCCCTGGATCCTGAGTAACTGGATGTCGTGACTATTAACATGGCATCCGAAGCTAGGGAGAGAAGTTGAGGCAGGCTCTGCTTGGTGATCAGATTTCCAATCCTGCCCTGCCACAGGGCTTCCCAGGACATGGGCTACTGCTCACTCCCTGGAGACTGCTGGTCTTAGAAATTGTCTCTTAGTTACTTGTGTTTTCCTTCTGTTATATGTTGTTGCCCAACAATCAGGCATCTCCAGGATTCCAAGGCTAGTAAGAGATAAGCAGTCTGTAATAAATGTTCCCTGCCATCATTGTTGAAAAGATGGATGTATCAGCCGCTACAGAAATATTTAAAGAGTAAACAAAGAAATCACCCACAATGCCACCGCCTTACCTCAACAGCGGATTTCATTTTACATTTATCACCTTCTACTCTGGGTCCAGAAACTCACTTTTTTCCAACTTTGCTTTTACTGTGTACATACCACGTTTATTTTGCCTTTTTTAGACACACCCTCCACCACTGAACAGATCAGTCTCCCTAGTTTCTAGAAATTCCTCATAATTATAACAGCTGCATTATATGTCAGCTTCCTCTTCCCTGGTGTTGGACATTTGGCTTGTTTTCAGGTTTTGTTATGACTAACCATCTTCTTGCTCTTCTTTGCCAGAATGCGCTTACTAGGCAAAGACCATACATAGCATTTTCTATATTTTCCTTTTTTTTTCATTTTCTATATTTTCATGTTATTTTCAAGAAGCTTTTGTGAGTTACAAGAAAAGTCTAGGAGCTGGGCGAGGTGGCTCACTCTAAGATGCTGAGGCAGGTGGATTGCCTGCCTCTAAACCACCCTGACCAGTTGCATCATGGCAGCCCCAACCTGACTGATTCCATCTGATATGCACCACATGTGCTCTCATAACCCCATGGTCAATACTTTAGCTCAAGACCTACTTGAGCCAGAGTGAGACCTCATCTCTAAAAAAAAAAAAAAAAATAGCTGGGTGTTGTGGGGGGTGCCTGTAGTCCCAGCTACTCGGAAGGCTGAGACAGGAGAGTCACTTGAGCACAAGAGTTTGAGGATGCTGTGAGCTGTGACTCCATAGCACTCTACCAAGGGCAACAAAGTGAAACTCTGTCTCCCTCCAAAAAAAAAAGTTAAAAAAAGAAAAGTCTAGGTTTGCCAATTTCAACATCATCTCACCATAATGAAGTTATTTACATTGTGGTGAAGACCCTGGAAGCAAATTGCCTAAGTTTATATTCTTGCCTGTCATGTACTTGGCTGTGTGACTTTAAGCAAGTTACTTAACCTCTCTGTATCTTAGTCTCCTTATCTGCTAAATGGAGATAACAAAAGTAATTACCCTATAGGGTTGTTGCGGAGATTAATGTCTTAATACAGTTGATCCTCGTTATTCTCAGATTCTGTATTTGTGAATGTACCTACTCACTATAACTTACCTGTAATTGTTACCCAGACAAAGAGGGTCCAGCCACCTGTCTCTGTCAGCCAATATACAGAGATAGGGATAGCTTTGTCAGAAGGTAACTGATTATGGAGAATAGTGAGAGTAGCCTGTCCAAGACTGTTTTCCAAAATCTCAGCTTTATAACATAAAAGCTCAAAGCAAAGACCATATTAAACTTTATTTTAAATAATAATCATCATAACCCAGTGATTGATTACAACATTTCCAATTCAAAAGTTAATCTCCTATATCAATACACCTAAACTACTCAAGATAGGCATGTTTCAGATAGGAGCTAAATTTATAAAACAATAAGGATTGGAGACAGACGGTGAAGATCACTTAGGACATAAACCAACCAGAACAGTTGTGTCATGGCAGCCCCAACCTGACCGATTCCATCTGATATTCACCACATGTGCTCTCATAACCCCACGGTGATACATTCAGCCATTGGCAGACCAGAGCAGCAACAAATTTTAGTCACCGGACACATACATTCCCAGGTGAGGTAGAACAAGGCAACACTCTCCTTCTTTCAGCTCTCACCGATACGTGCCTAGTGCTATGTTTTCCACATCTTTGTGTTTTTCATTGATGATTTCACTGTTCAAACCACCCCCCAGACATAGTGCTGAAATGCTGTCCATTGTGCCTAAGCACCAGAAGGCGGTAATGTGTCTTGGGAAGAAAACGCACATGTTAGGGAAGCTTTGTCCAGGCATGCATTGGGGCACTTTTGCCTGCGAGTTCAGTGTGAATGAATCAATAGTGTAATAGGGTATCTTTAAACAGAAGCACACATAAAACAAGGTTATGCAATGACTGGTTCATGAAAATGTGACCAGAGACCCGCAGGAAATGAATCCTGCATTTGCCCTATAAGCAAGAGTTCCATATTTGCTAATTTAGAGCTCATGGTGGCTATGTAGGCCATATGTACAGCAGACAATGAGTACGGACTGTACATGTGTTTAGAATAGAGTTTGGCACAGAGCACATGCCTTGTATGTGATTGCTATTATTTTTTAAAATTTCAAGTTTTTTTTTTTTTTTTTTGTAGAGACAGTGTCTCACTTTATCGCCCTCGATAGAGTGCTGTGGCATCACACAGCTCACAGCAACCTCCAACTTCTGGGCTTAGGCAATTCTCTTGCCTCAGTCTCCCAAGTAGCTGGGACTACAGGCGCCTGCCACACGCCTGGCTATTTTTTGTTACAGTTTGTCCGGGCCTGAGTTTAAGCCCACTGAGCCATAGGCACCACCCCAAATTTCAGTTTTGCTAATTTTATAGGTGCTTATAGGATTACCAAAGAAGATGCACACTTGTTGCTGTGTTGTTTGGTGGTCTGTATATATCTAGTCTATGTGGGGGTGGGTAAAGGCATTTGTAATGACACTGGAGGGTTTGGCGTCAGATGGAAGAATTTCTGGCCCAGGCTGAAGAGAATACTGTGCGCTGTTTATGATATTGGAATATCAGGAGTAGATAAAAGGCCAAGTTCCAAGTGTGCAGGCTTTAATGAAAGCTAAAATTAGAGACCTGGCCACACTCATACTAAGACTCTTTTAACCAAAGGATAATCATATTGTTGATCTCCAACAAACACCTATAATCAAATATTGATAATTTTTTAACTGCATCAGATACGAAATGATGGCCCTTGAGATACCATATGTGTTGGAGAACACATATGTTCACTGAAGCAAAAAATTTCTCTGCCTGGTGTGACGAAGAATGTTTTCTAATGTGTTATGTGAAATCTCTCTCACAAAGCCTTAGGCCCTAAGCCATTTTTTGTTACACATCAAACAAATTTTACTATCGATACAATGTGTAATTGCATAGAATTAGGATTGTTTCTGAGGATCATCTCAGAAAATCCAGGTTGCATGATGGTAGCATACACACATGCGCCTCCACGCTGCCTCAGCTACCACAGGGCAGAGACTGTGTGTGTTTGTTTCAGCTAACGTGCGTTTGAGCCTTAGAACGAGAGCAAAAACTCCCCTGCAGGGCCCCAGATAGTCTCCCCCTTGCTACTTCTCTGCGTGTGTAATGGGCCTCTTAGAGGCCCCTGGCCTCTGATTAGACACGCTTTGCCCTAAGAACAGTAGTTCACTCCTGGCTTGGGGGTGGCAGCCACCCAGACTCTTGTGTGATGAGGAGCAAGCATCATTTCTCTTTCAGGATCTTAAAGCATTTGAAAACCAAGGACCCCATGCAATTGAGACTGGAGCACTTGGAGCAGGGTTTCTCTGTCTATGTCAACGGGGCCAATTCTGAGCTGAAGACATCACCACGAAAAGCCGTTCACGCTGACTTCTCTAGAAGTGCCTCACACGCTGAGGGGACACGCGGTGAGTGCAGGCTCTCCAGCTCTGTTAGTTAGAATTAATTAGGGACCAAGTACATCTTGTGCACATGAACTTAACAGCATTTAACTAGATGAGGAATACACATTAACCCTACACTCTTGGACAGAAAGAGTGAGAGTGAAAAAGAAATTGTTTTGTTCCTTTTTAAACTAGTTTTGGGGCCAGGCATGGTGGTTCATGCTGGTAGTTCTAGCAGTCTGGGAGGCCAAGGCAGGTGGATTGCTTGAGCTCAGTAATTTGAGACCAGCCTGAGCAAGAGTGAGAACTTGTCTCTGCTAAAAATAGAAAAATTAGGCTGAGTGCAGTGACTCACCCCTGTATTCCTGGCACTCTGAGAGGCCAAGGCAGGTGGATTGCCAGAGCTCAAAGTTCAAGACCAGGCTGAGCCAGAGCAAGACCCTATCTCTAAAAATAGCTGGGTATTGTGGTGGATGCCTGTAGTCCCAGATAATTGGGAGGCGGAGGCATGAGAATTGCTTAAGCCCAAGAGTTTGAGGTTGCTGTGAGCTGTGACATCATGGCACTCTACCAAGGGTGACAAAGTAAGACTCTTTCTCAAAAGAAAAGAAAAGAAAAGAAAAATTAGCTGGGTATTGTGGCGGGCACCTGTAGTCCCAGCTACTCGGAGACTGAGGCAGGAGGATCTCTTGAGCCTGGGAATTTTATGTTGCTATGAGCTATGATGCCCTGGCACTTTAGCCAGGACAACAGAGCAAGACTGTCTCAAAACAAAAATAAATAAATAAACTAGTCTTGGGCTCTCTGGCCTCAGACAAAGGTGAAAATAACAGTAAATTCCTAGCTTTTATATTTCCTGTGTCTCAAGTATCAGTACCTTAATGAAATTACAAGGGTAATTTTGGTTTGTATCTGATTTTCATTTGACATGTCTTAACTTTGGTAGCTAATCTCTGTGTAATTTTTGATTCCAATCTTCATTTCTGTATTTAGTTAATCCATACCCTGTATACTTTAAATCAATTTCATGTGCCCTATAAGAAAAGCATAGGAAGCCTGAGAATGTAATAGAAAGGCACCCAACCCAGTGTCTGGCCTAGGATAGATACTAAAATGATTTGGTAGTTGAATGAATGAAATGGCACAACTCATGGAGTCGGGTTACCATGGGGGCCACTTTATCTCTCTGTGCCTTTGCTCATCTTTAAAATGGGACTGTTAATGGGAAAAAAACAAACTGTAAAATAATTCAAAGAGTTTTACTCTGAGCCAGTATAAGTAACTGTGAATCAGGTATACACAACCCCAAGAAGCCTTAAGCAAGTGGTCCTGAGGGGGTCAGATTACAGCTTGGTTTTCCAGGGAAGCAGGAGTTAATAGGCAAAAACATAAATCAACACATGGAAAATATACATTTATTTGGTTCGAAAAGGCTAGATATCTTGAAGTGGGGACTTACAAGTCAAAGGTGAATTTAGAGATTCTTATTTTTTTGATTTAGCTATTCTTTAATTGGCATTTGGTTGAGAGAATTAAGCTTTGTCTAAAAATTTGAAGTCAGTGAGAAGGAATGCCTAAGTTAAGATTTTTTTTGGGGGGGGGGTTGTTATTTAATATGTGATGCCAAGCTAGCAAAAACATAAAAAGACCTGTTTAAATTGATTTTATGGATTATAAGGCATGACTTAACCCTTGCCTTGAATGGCCTATGTCTTGTTTATAATTTGGTGGTTTCTTATTGCTAGAAAGAGTCTGTTTTGTCAGTCTTATGATCTTTATTTTAACATGAACATTGGGCAATTGTGTCTAAATGCCAAAAGAGAAAAGGTGTAATGAAGCATGTCTGAACCTTCATGATCAGGAACTCAGTTTTGGGGTCCCTTTGGCCAATAAGGGGTCCATTCAGTAATTTGGGGAGCTCGGATTTTAATTTCTTAGGGCAAGGAGAACGTATTCCCAGAGTACGTCAGACGCCTTTCCACACAGCCCACCTTATGTGAGACGTCAGTGTGCTACTGAGTCACAAGAAGAGGATTTGGAATAAAGCAGAGCTGCATTTGAATGAACCCTGATCTGTCACATTCAAGCTTTGAGACCTTAGGCAATTGGAAGTTCTTGACAGTCGGTTTCCTCTTCTATAAAACGAGAAAGGAAAATTAAAGGCCGTAAAAAATGTAAAGTCGGGCTTAGCGCCTGTAGCTTAGCAGTTAGGGCATCAGCCACATACACAGGAGCTAGTGGGTTCAAATCTAGCCCGGGCCTGCCAAACAACAATGACAACTGCAACCAAAAAATAGCTGGGCATTTTGACAGGCACCTGTAATCCCAGTTGCTTGGGAGGCTGAGGCAAGAGAATCACTTGGGCCCAGGAGTTTGAGGTCACTGTGAGCTGTGACAACATGGCACTCTACCTGGGGCGACATATTGGGAATCTGTCTCAAAATAAAAAAAAAAAAAAGCAAAGTCAGGTGGCACCTGTAGCTGAGCGGTTAGGGTGAGCCACATACACTGAGGCTAGCAGGTTTGAACCCGGCCAGGCCAGCTAAAACAACAGTGACAACTGCAACAACAACAAAAAATAGCCGAGCATTGTAGCGGATTGCTGTGAGCTGTGACACCACCGCACTCTACTGAGGGCAACAGCTTGAGATTCTGTCTCAAATAAACAAAAAAGGTAAAAGAAATGTAAAGTGGCACACAAAACTTTGATTTGTGTTGCTCTAATTCATTGCTTCACAGATATGCTCTGTGAGAATTACTATATAGTAAAAGTCAGAACAACAAAAAGATAAGAGGAAGAAGTGATGTTCCAAAATGTTTTCCTGGGAGAACCCCTGCAGGAATTCAACATGGAATTTAGCACGAGCTTCCTAGACCCCAGGGCAAAGACAGAACCCAACAGCTGGCTCTCCTCATTTTCATGGTGGAAGAGGTAGCATAGTCCTGTTGCTGGTTAGAATTAGGCCTCTCCTGGTCCAGGTTTCAAGGAGGAACAGGTAATAGGGTTCTGTGTACTTGGAACACCAGCACATTCATACATTCATTGAACAAATATATCCACCTTCAACCTTATTTTGCACAAATGGACCTACTATACATACTGTCCTATACCTTGCTCCTTCATTTTAGAGATCTTTTTTTTTTTTTTTTTGCAGTTTTTGGCCAGGGCTGGGTTTGAACCTGCTACCTCCGGCACATGGGGCCAGCACCCTACTCACTGAGCCACAGGCGCCACCCTGGAGATTGTTTTTTGTATGTATGTACATATAGAGATCTGCCTGATTCGGCTATTCATTATACATATTATTCCATAGCATGGATGTGCTAGGGCTTATTTACCCATTTTCTTTCTCTGAGATTTAGTTTGTTTTATTACTGCTACAAGCAGTGCTGCAGTGAATATCCTCATACACAAGACTTTGGGCACACTGACATACATTTTTTTTTTTTTTTTTTTTTTTTTTTGTAGTTTTTGGCTGGGGCTGGGCTTGAACCCACCACCTCCAGCATATGGGGCTGGCACCCTACTCCTTTGAGCCACAGGCACCACCCCATTTTTTTTTTTTTTTTTTTTTAGACAGAATCTCACTTTGTCACCCTGGACAGAGTACCATGGTGTTATAGCTCACAGCAACCTCAAACTTTTGGGCTCAAGAGATCCTCTTGCCCTGTTTCCCAAGTATCTGGGGACCATAGGTGTCCACCAGGAAGCCCAGCTAGTTGTTTTGTTTAGTCTTTTTCTGTTTTTAGTAGCGATGGGGGTCTCATTCTTCCTCAGGCTGGTCTTGAACTCCTGAACTCAAGTAACCCACCCACATTGACCTCCCAGAGTACTAGGATTACAGGCATGAGCACCCTGAGCCAGCCTGACATACATTTTAGATGTAAGCCACAAAATAATCCACCAGTGTGAGCTTGTCATCAGTCCTTTATCAAATTTCCTTCCTTTATCTTTGGTGCAGATCACGGACAAAGAACCCTGCTTCGAGAAGCAGAAGAAGCCTTAAGACGCAATTCGCGGACAGCCCCCAGCAAAGTTCAGCGCCGAGGATGGCACCAGGTCTGGAAACCAGGGAAGAGTCAAAACTATAACCCCTGCCCACCTGAGCCTGGGATTGTTGTAGGAACAGAAAAAGAATCAGGGCATTTATTTTATTTTTATTTTTTTGAGACAGAGTCTCACTATGTCACCCTTGATAGAATGCTGTGGCATCACAGCTCACAGAAACCTCAAACTCTAGGGCTTAAGCAATTCTCTTGCCTCTGCCTCCTAAGTAGCTAGGACTACAGGCCTCTGCCACAATGCCCGGCTATTTTTTGGTTGTAGTTGTCATTATTGTTTGGCAGAGCTGGGCTGGGTTGGAACCCACCAGCTCCGGTAAGCTGAGCTACAGGCACCGAGCCTGAATCAGGACATTTAGAACCTTAGGTGGGTCTTGCTGGCCACTGCAGCGGAGCCCTTTCAGAAGGTGGCACTGGCCTCTGGAGAATCCTCTCTGCTGCATGGGTCCTCCCTTCTGGCTGGGACCATCCCAGCCCTACTCAGGAGTGTAAAAAGATCAGACCCAGGGCTCTATTATGATAATTCATTCATACAGCAGTTTTTAATTGAGTGCTTACTATGTGCCGGGCATAGTCTTAGAGTCCAGGGATACAGTGGGTGAATAAGACAGAGCCCTGCCCCACAGAACTGAGATGCCAGTTGGTATTGCTGCTTGTGTCAGAAGCTTACATTTCTGAGGACCTATCTTGGTTATCAGGCATGGCTAAGCTACTACAGGACTATTCTTTGCACTCACAACAGACTTCATAGGTAGATTTCAACATAGTGTCTCTCTTTTTTTTTTTTTTCTTTGCAGTTTTTGGCCAGGGCCGGGTTTGAACCCATCACTTCTGGTATATGAGGACGGTGCCCTACTCCTTTGAGCCACAGGCGCCGCCCTAGTGTCCCTCTTTTTAGGGAGCTGAGGAAGTAGATGCTCAGAAAAGTTCAGTAAGTTTCCCAAGGTTGACAGCTAAGAAGTGGCCGAATTGAGACTCAAACTCCGATTTTCACCCCAACTTCTATGCTCTTAGTGATACAGTCTTTGATACCTTTCCTTGCAATCGCTTGCAACTTACCTGGGACCAGTGTGTCTCAGCCCTGATTTTGTTTCTTTGTTTGTTTGTTTTGAGACAGAGTCTCATTCTGTTGCCCTAAAGCTATGGCATCACAGCTCACAGCAACCTCAGACTATTGGTCTCAAGCAATTCTCTTGCCTCAGCCTCCCAACTAGCTGGGACTACAGGGGCCTACCACAATGTCTGGCTATTTTTAGAGACGGGGTCTCACTCTAGCTCAGCCTGGTCTGGAACTCCTGAGCTCAGGAAATCCACCTGCCATGGCCTCTCAGAGTGCTAGGATTACAGGTGTGAGCCACCATGCCCAGCCCTGACATTTTACACTGTACCAAGTGGATGTGTCTATAGTAAGTGCTTTCCAGCCCTTTACCATAACCCTGTAGGTCAGTAAATGTCCTCATTGTGCTACTAAAGAAACTGAGCCCCAGAGAGGTAAGGTAACTTCTCAGAGTCACAAAGCTACTAAGGGAAGAGGAAAGGGTTCACTGAACCCTGAACCAGTGAGGCAGTGACGTAAACCCAGTGATCTTTCCATTTCCTTACCAAGCATTCTCAAGTGTTTGATTAAATAGAGAAGGGCCTTCTTGCCTTAAATGTTGATGAGCAAGGCTAAAAGGCACACAGCCTGGAGGCCTCCTTTTGTCCCCAGCAATGAATACTAATTTGTCGTTAATGAGGCCTTTCTCCACTTCTCACTTAAGACAGTTCTTCTAGTTGTTTTCAGAGCCTTCTATTATCAGGAGCCATATTTGTGTCTTAGACTGTGGCTTAATGGCTGGCCCCAGAGTCTGTGCAATTTAAAAGACTTGGCCTAAGATTAATTAGCATCCTTCTCCAGCCTCTCCTTGTGGTCCCACACTTCACAGGGCCTAATCATCGCTAATTTCCTGGCTTCCTGGTGCCTTTAGGGCTGTAATTGTCCTTCTACTCTGTATCAGACTGGGTCAGTCAGTACCCAAAACAAAGACACTCAGCTATTTTAAGCAGAAAGGAACCAATGCCAGGAGTCAGATACTTAGAAATCCTTGGGGCTGGCTGAAGAGTGGGCTAGGCCTTCAGGCTTGCTCCCAGAAAGCATAGTTGCTTAGCCCTAGCCTGCCTCTGGGACACAGTCAGGAAGGCATGGGGTCCACATCAAGAAGCATCCCCTTGGGGGCGCCCCTATCTCAGTGGTTAGGGTGCCAGCCACATACTCCAGGGCTGGTAGGTTTGAACCTGACCTGGGCCTGCTAAACAAAACAAACCAAAAAAAAAAATAGCCATGCATTATGGTGGGTGCCTGTAGTTACACCTACTAGGGAGACTGAGGCAAAAGAATCACTTCAGCCTAAGAATTTGAGGTTGCTGTGAGCTGTGATGCCACAGCACTCTACCAAGGGCAACAAAGTGAGACTCTGTCTCAATAAAAAAGAAAAAAAAGGTTTGGCGTTTGTAGCTCAAGCAGCTAGGGTGCCAGCCACATACACCGGAGCAGGTGGATTGGAATCCAGTCTGGGTCTGCCAAACAACAGTGACAACTACAACCAAAAAATAGCCGGGTGTTGTGGTGGGTGCCTGAGGCAAGAGAATCACT
>CAUYON010090157.1:0-12425 GCA_963573935.1 Arctocebus calabarensis
CACGAGAAAACTTCTAAACAAGGATCAAGAATGTTTTCATATAGTAAACGAGAAAATATCATGAATGGTATGTCAATCAGGTTGATAAAATATCTCAGATTGCATGTGAAGCCCCCACACTGTACCCCATGGTTGAACTAAGTACACAACTATGATTCAATAAAAAAAAAAAAAAGAGAACCAAGAACTTGCAAATCAATAGCTTTTCTTTTCATAACTGTATTCTCTGAAATTAGCCTAGTTTGGGAGGCAAAAGCTGAATAAACACTGAATCTCAGGGCTCTACTTTTCCTAGCTTTTTGATATTGGATATGTTATTTAAACTTTCTGTGTCACAGTTTACTCATCTGTAAACTAAAGACAATAATAGTGTTGATCTCATAAGGTTGATGGGAAGATTAGATCATAGGTATAAAGTGGTCAGAACAATATCATACTTAGGAAAGACTCAATAAATATAAGTTGCTACTATTTCTGCTGTTCTTACTCAGTCTTTTTCTTTCTTTCTTTTTTTTTTTTTTGAGACAGAGCCTCAAGCTGTCACCCTGGATAGAGTGCTATGGCATTATAGCTCACAGCAACCTCCTATTCCTGGGCTCAAGCGAGTCTTTTGCCTTCACCTCCCATGTAGCTGGAACCACAGGCGCCCACCACAACGCCCGGCCATTTTTTGGTTGCAGCCATCATTGTTGTTTGGCGGGCCCAGGCTGGATTCGAACCCGCCAGCTCAGGTGTACGTGGCTGGCGCCTTAGCCCATTGAGCCACGGGTGCCGAGCCCTTACCCAGTCTTTTTCAAGCAATGGATGACCTTTACTTGAAGAAGTAGAAATAAGGAATCACAATATGTATATTTTAAAATATCATCTTACTACTTCTTTAAAATCTGACATGTAACTCCTACAAAGTCCTCTTGGCACATGTTCTTTGGACATACTAATACTCAACTGGAGAAGAAAACAGAAGATTGAAAACTTGTGCCCTGAGGTAAACTTCTCTAATCTCTAAGGACCTAGCCAACTGAACTCCAAATGAGAATGACATGTCCTTTCCAAAGGTCTCTTCTCCTGAAACGTGGCATTAAACAGGTCATTCAGAAAGAAGAAGCTTTCCTGGCCTTAGTGCAAAGACTTTGAGTAATTAATTATTTCTGCTGGAGTATTTCAGACCCCTCAGACACCTAATTTCTAACCTTTGCTCTATCCTTTGGGAATTCTAATACTGTAAAAGATAGTTCTGTTCTTATGTTTTAGATATTTGCCAAGCCAATATCCCAACAATGAAGACTACTATAAAAGTTAAGCAGCCTGATAAGGCTTAGGGTCAGTACTGCCTTTATAAATGTGTGTGTGCGCACACAGTTTTTTTGGCAGCTGCCTAAAATAAATGAGTTTAGCCCCACATTACAATATCATTGAGCTATATTTTCAGTTTTGCTAAGTTGGTTGAGGAACTGTGCGAGAATCTGCTATTAGGAAGCTAATCTTATTTACCTCAAAGCAACTCAGGGATTCTCAATGTGGTTTTCTCTGAACATTTTTTTTACTCATAAAAATATCCCACTTTTACTTCTCTTGCTGAAGTGCAATAAGGAAACAAAGTTCCAAAGTGGTTAGGTCATTTGGTTCCAGTAGGTGACAAGGACAGAACTGGAATTCACCACAGGTCTCTCCATCTTTTAGATTTTAAGATTTGAATTTAAGTTTTAAAAAATGATGTAAATAAAGAGTTGAGAAGCAAAGGTCTATTAAGGTTGCAATTCCCATGGGAGTATATATGATTTTATGGTCCTGCAATACATCATGCACAGATGAGGAAACATGGGCTCCCTGTAGGTTTGCAGCCTGGATGAGGCTGGGGGTCATCACTATCTGACAGGGAAAGAAGTCATCCCTAAAGTGCTTTAAACACTAATGCCAAGCCCTTTCATTCTTAATCCATCTTCAAAAGCTAAAGAAGGATAATAAGGATCATTAAGCTTTGGGGTTCAGATTGGAGTCAAGATTCCTTGGACTTGGCAACGAGAAGTTGTTCTTAATTTTAGTAATTTGGTGAACATGCCCAAGAGACTCTGGGCTGCCAGAGTCAATAGCCACAGGGTTAGGGAGAGCTTTTCTCACCAGCATAGAGCATTGATGTTATGCCAATTATGGTGACTCAGTTTCCCTACAAGCAACTTCATTTCTTCCCTCTTGAAGAAAGATTTTTCTCTAACTTTATTCATCCCAAATTTTTTATTAAAAAATGTCCAAAAGATTCTCTTGCTGTTAATTTTCACTCCAATCTATACATACTTTAGGTCCCAGAGTGAATAATTTTCCTAAAAATGATCAGGAATGAAACTGATCTTTGGAACCTTTAGAACCACCACTATTCCCCGTCTGTAGGTGGGTCAGACTGAAGAATGTTGACTCCAATTTGACCAGACATTATTCCATTCAAGAAGGGAGAACTGCTAAACTAAATTCACATAGGGAGCCAATATGCATCCTAGAATATGAGCTCTAAGGTAGCTAGAAGTAGATTTGTTACAAAATGTGCGACCTTCAGCAAGCAACTGTAGGTCTTTCAGTCTCACTTTCCTTATCTGTAAAAGGATATAACAACAATAACATCTGCTTCATAGGGTTATTATAAGGAATAAAGAAGATCATGGATATAACGCAGCAAGTGAATGCTGCCACTTTGTAAGCATCAGTTAACATAATTATACTACGTAAGTATTAATTCTTTCTGAGGTGGTTGGATAGCAAAATAGTGGAAATACATCCATTTTACAGGTGTGAAATGAATTATGTTAGAGCAGAGTGATTTCCATTAGCAGCCCAATTTAGTCCCAGATGAAGAGACAGAGCTCCCATCACCAGGTTTTTCTTCATTTTCTTTTTTTTTTTTTTTTTAATTTTCTCTATACATGTACATGTGTTTATTTTGTTCCCACCTTTTGCCTTCAAAATTAAAGAGGTTTAAAATTTAATAACAATAACAATGTTTAAGATAAGGACTAGAAACAAAAACCACATAAAGAATGAACAAAGATAAAAACAGTCGGAAAAGAAATCAGATGATTGCTTCAACGAAATATTGAGCAATAATAATAATAATGCAAAAAAAGTAATATTCACATTGCCAGATAAAAGTATGTCTATCATAGAATGCTTTGACTCTGAGGTTCAGTATGGAGTCATCAGTTAACTTCTTTTTTTCCCCCCAAGTCTCAAAAAATAGAGAATATTTATTTTTATGAATAAAAATGGAGGATAATTTCAAAAAAAACAGATCATGCCAAATCTTATAGACAATAAAAAAAAAGAAATACTTCAAAATCATTCTACTTCATCTGCATATACCTTCTTTTTCTTTGATGTGGAGCCAAAATCTAGCCGAGCTTTATCTTCCCACTAATGACAGCTCTGACTCCAGTCTCCTAGGGCCCAACTCAATTGCTATTTGACTCTGAAACCAGATCAAATTCCCCAGTTCCATTTTCTAATAACCAGTGGGTCATTTTCAGCTGTTCCTTCTCCTGGTAGTTGGCAAGTTCCGTAAGCCATTGCTACACCCTTCCCCATGGGGCCAAGTGGAGGTGGAGCCACTCCACCTACTCTTTCCCCTGCTCCTGCCCCTGTCCTCACCCCAGATCTGAAGAGTCATTCTGCCTTTTCAGCAAACAGTGCCTTGGCTACTCAGAGCAGTTACACCTCCACGGTGCCTAGGTTGAGGCAGTGCCCTATATTCCAGGAAATGTTCCCTTGGCTGCCCTGGGCAGTCATGCCTCCCAGACCACAAATGAAGAGGCACATTATTCACTGGGGAGTTGGTGTCCTGGCCAAGCTGAGCATCTGTGCTTTCCAGGAGTGAGCTGAGTAGTATCTAGGCCTAAACTACTAAGGAATGCCTCAGAGTGACAGATACTGGCTCTATGAGCAACCTATAACCAACGTTTCCACAGAGAGCTAACCTACACCACAAGGCTCACTTGCTACACTGAGGTTGAGAAACTCTGAGCCTAGTACCATGGCCCAGCAGCTTCTCTGAGCACCTGTATCTGGAATGCAGTGCCTCTGTTGCTGTTTATAGATTTTGTCAGGCCTGATACAAAGAAGGATCACCTTGGCTGAGTCTTCCCATTGTGAGGAAAATGAGGATAGAAGAACCCCTAAAGCCTTTGACATCAAGGACATTAACAGCCTACATCTCTGCTACTACTGCCACAGACTTCTAAATCCTAGGCCACTGAGGCACCCACAGTCATTACTGATGTTGAATGCAGCAAAATAAGCTGGACAGAGTACTCTACTGTACCTAACTGGAAATAGAGTCACCATATCCTACATACCTAGCACACTAAAACCCAACTGCAGGTAAAAAATCTTTCTCTATAAAAACCACTCTTGAAAACTTGGAAGAGGTAATTGTTCCACCAGATTCACAAACTTCAATGCATGGACACAAGAAACATGAAAAAATAAAGAAATATGACACCACCTAAGGAACACAACTATCCAGTAAAAGACCCCAATGAAAAGGAAATCAACAAATTAGTGGGAAAAAATTTATAATAATAATCTTAAGGAAACTCACTAAGGTGCAAGAAAATACAGATAGATAATTCAATGAATTTAAGAACAACATTCATGATATGAATTAAATATTGAACAAACAGAAATCATAAAAAAGAATGAAAAAAATTCTGTAGCTAAAGAGCTGAATGAATAAAATAAGAAAATACAATACAAAGTTTCAGCAGCAATTTTGATCAAGAAGACAAAATATTCTCCAAACTTAAAGTTAGTCATTTGGAATTACCGACTCAGAGAAAAGTAAATATATATAATGAAAAAGAGTGAATACAACTACTATCATATTAAGGATTAGGTTAAAAGAAAAAGCATAAAGAAAGCTTACAAGACTTATACGACACCATTAACTGAAAAAAAATTTGTTTTATGGTATTTCCAGAATGAAAGCAGCAGAGAAAAAAATACAGGAAAAGCTAATTAATAAAATAGTAGTTTAAGACTTCCCAATTCTGGGGAGAATTATGAACTTCCATATCCAAAAACTCAAAAGTGTTCAAATAGATTCTACTCAAAAGTATTCTACATATGACACATTATAGTCAAATTGTAAAAATTTAAAGACAAAAAAAGAATTCCCAAAGCAGCAAGTGAAAAGCATCAAGTCACATATACAGGAACCTCCATTATACTAACAACAGGTTTCTCTTCAGAAACCTTATAGGACAGAAAAGAATGAGATGCTAATTCAAAGTACTGAAAGAAAAATTTGTCACCCGAGAATACTAAACCCAGTAAAGCTATGCCTTCAGAAATAAAATTTGTCACCCGAGAATACTAAACTCAGCAAAGATATGTCTTCAGAAATAAGGAATAAATAAACTCTTTCCCAGACAAACACAATTGAGGAAAGTCATCACTATTAGAATGGCCACATAAGAATGCTTGAGGGGGCTCAGCGCCCATAGCACAGTGGTTATGGCACCAGCCATACACCAAGGCTGGTGGGTTCAAATCCAGCCTGGGCCAGCTAAACAATAATGACAACTGCAATAAAAAATAGCCAGGCATTGTGGTGGGTGCCTGTAGTTCCAGCTACTTGGGAGGCTGAGGCAAGAGAATTGCTTACACTCAAGAGTTTGAGGTTGCTGTGAGCTGTGTCACCACAGGACTCTACCAAAGGTGACATAGTGAAACTCTGTCTCAAAAAAATAAATAAATAAAAGAAGAAGAAAGAAATGCTCAAGGGAATATGACATCTGGAAATAAAAATACAATAATCATTGTCATAAAAACATGCAAATGTATAAAATTCAAAGGTAGAAAGTACCCACAAAGAAGAAAAAGAATCAAACTTTATCACTACAGAAAACCACGAAATTGTACTGAAACGCAGTAAGAGAGAAGAAAGAAACAAAGAAAACAGAAAACAACCAAAAACAACTAACAAATAATGAGTAAGTCCTCATCTATCAATAAGAATCTTGAATTCCTGAATACATATAAGCAGATTAAATTTCCCACTTAAAAGACATAGACTAGCTAAATCAGTTAAAAACATGACCAAATTATATGCTTCCTATAAGAAATTCACTTCAGGCTCGGTGCCTGTGGCTCAACGGGCTAAGGCGCCAGCCACGTACACCTGAGCTGGCCGGTTTGAATCCAGCCAGGGCCCGCCAAACAACAATGACGCTGCAACCAAAAAAAAAAAAAAAACTGACCGGGTGTTGTGGCGGGTGCCTGTAGTCCCAGCTACTTGGGAGGCGGAGGCAAGAGACTTGCTTGAGCCCAGGAATTGGAGGTTGCTGTGAGCTGTGATGCCATAGCACTCAATCCAGGGTGATAGCTTGAGGCTCTGTATAAAAAAAAAAAAAAAAAGAAATTCACTTCACCTATAAAGATACATACAGACTGAAAGTAAGGAGATGAAAGTAAGATATTCTATTTATATACATGGAAACTAAAAGTGAGCAGGAACCTCTTATCAGATAAAACAGGCTTTAAGTCAAAAACTAAAAAAATAAAAAGTAAGGTCATTATACAATGATAAAATAATCAATTTAGTAAGAGGATATAACAATTGTAAATATATATACTCCCAACATCAGAGAACCAGATATATAAAGCAAATATTATTAAATGTAAAGGGAGAGATAGACACCAATACAATAATGATTTTATATCAATACCACACTCTCAGCAGTGAACAGATCATCTAGACAGAAAATCAACAAAGACATGCTGGATTTAAACTGACGTTTAGACCAAATGGACCTACAGATACTGACAGAAAATTTCATCCTGCTGCAGAATATATGTTCTCTTCAAAATTTCAACTGCTGCAGAATATATGTCCTCTTCATTATCCCATGAAACATTCTCCAGGATAGATAATATGTTAGCCCACAAAATAAGTACAAACAAACGTAAAAGATTGTAAGAGGGGCTTTACCCAACAAATGTAACCAGTGTAACATGGTTTCTTGTACCCTCAATGAATCCCCAACAATAAAAAAAAAAAAATTAATGAAAAAAAAAGAAAAGATTATATCAAGTATCTCTTCTGACCACAATAGAATAAAACTAATGATCAGCTCTTTGTTCCACGCAGTTGGGTAGACTGACCCACCACTACTATGTAGTGGGTTTCAGGCTGGACCCAGCCTGCAGCATTAAGAGCCTGATGCTGGCTGACCTAGGGCCTTGGAAGTTCCTTGCCAGCATCTACAGAGGTGCAGAGGCCTCAGGTCTAAGCACGGGTTGAAAACTACAGACACAAGCTACCAAAGCTGTGATGCTCTGGTGCTGGTGTTTCCCCTAACTTATACTAACTGTCACTCTGTACAGTTACAATAAGAAAGTGCCTTGAGCAATAAGGTCAAATATGGGGGTGCCAAAAAATGTATGGATATTTTAAGAGGTGTTATCCAGATAGTACTTAGTCTTCTTAGTCCCCAATTACGAATATAATTACAGAAGCAATGTGTAGTATGACATTGGCTTAAACAATGGTTCTGATCAAATGATTGCTAGCTCCATTCACCATGCAACATGTCCCGCACCATGCAGGACAGTCAAACAAAGTGGCAGAGTCACAGTTGTCATTTGAGGAGCACAAGACCATTTTTAAGATCTGTAAAAAATAGTATTTCATTTTATAGGGAACCATAAAAAGCCTCTAATAGCCAAGACATTACTCAGAAATAAAAACAAATCAGTAAGAATCACGCTACCAGACTTCAGACTATATTATAAATCTATAGTGATCAAAACAGCATGGTATTGTCACAAAAATAGAGAGGTAGATGTATGGAACAGAATTGAGAACCAAGAGATGAACCCAGACACATATCATCATTTGATCTTTGATAAGCCTATCAAAAACATAAAGTGGGGGAAAGATTCCCTATTTAACAAATGGTACTGGGAGAATTGGCTGGCGACTTGTAGAAAACTGAACCCGGACCCACACTTTTCCCCATTAACAAAAATTGACTTTCACTGGGTACAAGATTTAAACTTAGAACATGAAACTATAAAGATTCTTGGAGAGAGTGTAGGGGAAATACTTGAAGAAATTGGCCTGGGAGAATACTTTACGAGGAAGAAACCCAGGGCAAATAAAGCAACACCAAAAATGCATTACTGGGATCTGATCAAACTAAAAAGCTTCTCCATAGCCAAGAACACAGTAAGTAAAACCAGCAGGCAGCCCTCAGAATAGGAAAAGATATTTGCAGGTTATTCTTCTGACAAAGGTTTGATAACCAGAATCCACAGCAAACTTATTAATAAGAAAAGAAAAAGTAATCTCATTTCATTGTGGGTAAGGGACTTGAACAGAAGCTTCTCTGAAGAAAACAGATGCATGGCCTACAGACACATGAAAAAATGCTCATAATCTTTAATCATCAGAGAAATGCAAATCAAAACCACTTTGAGATATCTTCTAACTCCCGTAAGACTAACTCACATAACAAAATTCAACAAATACAGATGTTGGCATAGATGAGGAGAAAAGGGAACACTTCTGCACAGCTGGTGGGAGTGCAAGCTAATATATCCCTTTTGGAAAGAAATATGGAGAATACTCAGGGTCTAAAAGTAGACCTGCCATTTGATCCCGCAATTCCTCTACTAGGTGTATATCCCAAAGACCAAAAATCACTTTATAACAAAGATATTTGCACCAGAATGTTTATTGCAGCTCAATTCATAATAGCCAAGTCATGGAAGAAGCCTAAGTGCCCATCAACCCATGAATGGATTAATAAATTGTGGCATATGTATACCATGGAACATTATGCAGCCTTAAAAAAGATGGAGACTTTACCTCTTTTACGTTTACCTGGATGGAGCTGAAACATATTCTTCTTAGTAAAGTATCTCAAGAATGGAAGAAAAAATTATCCCAGGTACTCAGTACTATTATGAAACCAATTTACAATCACTCATACTTTCATATGAAGAATAGATCACAACTATGGTCCAAGATAAAGGAGTGAGGAGTGGGTATGGGAAGGGGGGGAGGTCAGATCAAGGGAGGATGAATGGTGGGATCACACCAATGGTGCATAATGCAAGGGTAAATGTCAGATCTATTAGTATAGAGTATAAATGTCTTAACACAATAACTAAGTAAATGAGATGAGGTATATTAACCAGTGTGGTGTAAGCATTCCTAATTCTATGTGAAATCAGCACATTGTACCCCATAAATGCATTAATGTAAAATATATGTGTGTGTGTGTGTGTGTGTGTGTGTGATATTTAAAGGCATGAGACTAAATGAGGTCACCTAGTTGTGAGTATAGATTAAAAAGAGAAAAAGCAAGGGCAGACTTCTGCCTCTGCAGAGGAAGATGGAACAAAGGAATGTAACAAGGTGTGGCAAATGAGGTGGGAAGAAGCCACTATGTGCCAGGCAGCATGCTGATATTATATGTAAATTAGCTTATTTTGGAAGTCCTAGTCAGATATTTTAGGCAAAGAAAAGAAACAAAGGGACTTCAAATTGGAAAGAAGTCAAACTGTCCCTGTTTACAGACAACATGATCTTATACGTAGAAAAACCTAAAGACCAAAAAACTCTGAATGGGCAGCACCTGTGGCTCAAAGGAGTAGGGCACTGGCCATATCTGCCAGCAATGGTGGGTTCAAACCCAGCCTTGGCCAAAACCTGCAAAAAAAAAAACTCTTAGAATTGTTAAACAAATTCAGTAAATCAACATACAAAAATCAGTAACTTTTCAATATGTGAACCATGCACTCACTGAAATAGAAATAAAGAAAGTGATCACATTTACATTAGCCACAAAATAATAATAATAACAATAACAACTGTAGGAATAAATTTAACCAAACAGATGAAAGACCTCTTCAAGGAAAACTAGAAAACATTGATGAGAGAAACTGAAAAGAATATAAACAAAAGGAAAGGTATCCCATGCTTATGGATTGGAAAAATTAATTATTGTTAAAATGACAATACTATCCAAAACAATCAACAGAGCCAATGCAATCTCTATCAAAATACCAATTAAATCCTTCACAATATTTTTTAAAATCTTAAAATTTGTATAAAACCACAAAAGACCCTGAATAGTCACAGCATTTATGAACAAAAAGAACAAAGCTGGAGACATCACACTACTAGACTTCAAAATATACTGCAAAGCTATCATAACCAAAACAGCATGAAAAACAGACACATAGACCAACATAACAGAATAGAGAGCCCAGAAATTAATCTATGCATCTATAGCCAACTGATTTTCCCCCATGCATAGATATCTTTATTGTTTTTTTTATTTTTTTTAACTTTTTTTTATTGTATCAGGTTAGTTTGAGGGTAGGAAGAATTAGGTTACAACGTTTGCATGTGTTAGGTAGAGTCCCTCTTATAGTTGTGTCTCACCCCCAAGAGATGTTAGATAATTGTACAACTTTGTCTCCCTATCCCGATTAACCACTGAAAAAGCTCAAACTTATGGCCCACCCCCTACGGTTCTTAGCACCAGAGCAATAACACCTTATTGGCTGTTCCACTATCCCGTCACCTCCCCTAACCAAGACTATATCAGATGCCCTTGTCTTTTGCTCTCTCTCTCTTTTCTGTCCCATCCCCCATATGTGTCTCTTCTCCTCTCCTCTTCTCTTCTCCCTCTCCCCCCATGTCTCTCTCCTCTCCTCTCTTCCCCCGTTTCTGTCTCCCTCTCTCCCCTCCCCCTTTAATGCTGCTCTGCAGCTTCCTCCGCCAATAAAGACCTTTCTTACAAGCCTTGGTGTTCTGTGAGTTTTGTGCCGGTCGAGTGCCCCCCTTTCATCTGGTGTCAGAAGTGGGATCTAATTAGGGAATGCTCCAAGTTCCTGAGAGCTCCCTATCTTCTTCTCGCACTCCTGGCACTCACCACCATCTTCAGCTTGTGTCCAGCTGCCAAGGCACCATAACCAGCACGCCCCACCTCCTCTGAACTTAGTAAGTACCACTATGGGAGCAAGTTTTCCTAAATCATGGGCTAAGTTGCTTACATTCCTGGCGATTCACCCCTCTCGGGGCTTGAGTTCCCAATTCCCCTTAACCTTGCATGGCCTAGCGTAGTGCTTCCACGCCTCACACGAAAATTCCTGGTGCCAGGTCTCAAGCTCTCCTCGGCCCCATGGGTCTAACACAGATTTAAGTATGGTGATGACTGTCTTAAGCTGTGTTCTCGTTCCACGGCCAGCAGCAAAGCTGGGAAGACGTTCCCACTCTGTCCCTGGTCCACGCGTGATTCATGCTTTATTTCCTCAATGAATTGCCATGGATGCAAGCTATTCTATCCCACCTAACCCCCCTTAAGGTACTTATTACGCCACCTGGTAAAATTAAGGTTAATTAAACTCTCTACCCAGATTTGGCCACTTTACAAGCTAAATAAGCAAAGTATCTAACCAAGCTATAATTCATTTAATTTTCTTTAATACAAAACTTATATAACTATTATAAGTGCCTTGGCAAATGGAGCAAGGTCCCCTATGCTCAGAGTTCCTATCTTAAAACCAAGCCTAATTTACATTCAGATAATTCCAACATTCTTGTAACAAAGAACTCTTCCTACTCTCCATCTCGCTATTCAAACTTCCCGCCATACTAGGCTCCTCCCTCAACCACACAATTGCGTCCACCCTCTGTCCCTCCTACTTCCCTGGCAACCAATCTAAACTCGTCTTCTGACTCCTCCCCTCCTGACACCTCCCCTCCAACTGACCCTCAGAGCTCTTCCTGTTGTCCCTCAGTCCACTTCCAACTGCTCCAAGAAACACTTCCGGACCTTTTTACCCCCTTCTTCCTCTAGCTCCTCCATATAATTCTACAGTAACTTCCACTACTAATCCTTAACTTCCCTCCAGTCCCCGCACCCACTCCTGCTCCCATCGGTCTTCAAAATCAGAAAAACCTTCAACTCTCTCACTTCCTAGCCCTGCTCTGCAAAGTAACTGAAATCAATAATGCAATTTCTGTTTATTCCTTTCCCATAGCTAAACGCACACACCTTAAAGTTAAACTTTAAGTTCCTTTACTTCTAATTCTTGTCATTTTATTCAAAAGTTTCAATTTATTACTATATCCTATCAACTAACCTAACATAATGATTTTATTATTTTAACTAATACCCTAACCTCTGACGAGTGCAAACAAGTGTAAGAGAAGGCAAAAAAGGCAGCAGATCAATTTCATATATCAAACAATAAGCATCCTACAGATAACACTGTAGTCCTTAACTCCCAACTAAATTAAATTATAATAATAATACTGGAAAAGAAGTAAAGACATTTTACTACCTGCATTCTTTGCAGACTTAAAGCTTCCACCAAAAAGGCTATCAGTTATGATAAATTTAAGGAAAGTCATACAAAATTAG
>CAUYON010090159.1:0-48558 GCA_963573935.1 Arctocebus calabarensis
GAGCCACAGGCGCCGAGCCCAAACTGTCTTTCATATCATTTTCCTCTTCTTTCATAACTTAGTCTATCACTTCTAAGCCTGGGTTCTAGAATAAAGTCTTTTACTGTTCTATGGAAACTTAAACTTTGGCCTTGACTTTCCCTGGGACAAGGGAAAGGTGAGGTCTCTGAATGAGACAGTGGAAAGACTCATTTCTTTTTTTTTTTTTTTTTTGAGACAGAGCCTCAAGCTGTCACCCTGGAGAGAGTGCTGTGGCATCACAGCTCACAGCAACCTCCAATTCCTGGGCTCAAGCAAGTCTCTTGCCTCCACCTCCCAAGTAGTTGGGACCACAGGCGCCTGCCACAACGCCCGGCCATTTTTTTGGTTGCAGCCGTTGTTGTTTGGCGGGCCCAGGCTGGATTCGAACCCACCAGCTCAGGTGTACGTGGATGGTGCCTTAGCCCTTTGAGCCACAGGTGCCAAGCCTCTTTTTTTTTTTTTTGAGACAGTGTCTCACTTTATTGCCCTCGGTAGAGTGCTGTGGCATCACAACCTCCAACTCTTGGGCTTAGGTGATTCTCTTGCCTCAGCATCCCAAGTAGCTGGGTCTACAGGCGCTAGCCACAATGCCTGGCTATTTTTGTTGCAATTGTCACTGCTGTTTTAGCTGGCCCAGACTGGGTTCTAACCCGCCACCCTTGGTATACGGGGCCAGCACCCTACCCACTGAGCCACAGACGCCACTCCTGAAAGGCTCATTTCTTTTCTTTCTTTCTTTTTTTTTTTTTTGAGACAGAGCCTCAAGCTGTCACCCTGGAGAGAGTGCCGTGGCATCACAGCTCACAGCAACCTCCAATTCCTGGGCTCAAGCGAGTCTCCTGCCTCTGCCTCTCAAGTATCTGGGACTACAGGCACCTGCCACAATGCCTGGCCATTTTTTGGTTGCAGCTGTCATTGTTGTTTGACGGGCCCAGGCTGGATTTGAACCTGCCAGCTCAGGTGTATGTGGCTGGCACCTTAGCCCGTTGAGCCACAGGCACTGAGCCATAAAAGGCTCATTTCTAACTCCAGAGAGGTAGCAGTAGAAAAAGTTGCTGGCAGAGGATATCGACTCCCCCATGTAGGTTGGCTGAACTGTTAGAAAACGAAGACTCATACCTCTATTTTCTTTTAGTAAGTATAATTTATTAAATTTCTGAGATGAACAGTGACATGGCTAATAATATAAGTAAAATCCTAGTCCTTAAATGCTTCAGGTTCCCATTTTTGTTTGGTTCAAGTTGATATTTTTGTTTTCTGAACACATAATTCCCAGAGAAATGTAGCCTGAGACTATTCAGGCTACATTAAGTAGGAGGTGCTTACCAGATAAAGGCAGTCAGAGAGGGTTCAGGTGGGAGTGGCCTTCATCCTTAAGATGAAGATCCTCTATTTCTTTTTTTTTTTTTTTTTTTGAGACAGAGCCTCAAGCTGTCACCCTGGATAGAGTGCCCTGGCCTCACAGCTCACAGCAACCTCCAATTCCTGGGCTCAAGGGAGTCTCTTGCCTCTGCCTCCCAAGTAGCTGGGGCTATAGGCACCTGCCACAATGCCCGGCCATTTTTTTTTTTTTGGTTGCAGCCGTCATTGTTGTTTGGTGGGCCCAGGCTGGATTCGAACCCACCAGCTCAGGTGTACGTGGCTAGCGCTTTAGCCCGCTGAGCCACAGATGCTAAGCCAGATCCTCTAGTTCTAAGCCTCACTGAGCTGTACCTCTTGGGCATAGTAGCCCTCTTACAACATGTTTGAAGGAATGATTAGATTTCCTTAAATAATTTCCATGTAGAGTTTGGTGCTGAAGTATGAGTAATTAACTCCAATCTTTTTTTTATTTTTTTTTTTTGTTAATGTTTAGCAGGCCAGGTCAGGTTCAAACCCACCAGCCCTGGTGCACAGGGTCAGCACTCTAACCATTGAGCTATGGGTGCCCAGCCAACTCCAGACTTTTTCATTCATTCATTTATTCTCTATTGAGCTACTTTTGCTTGGAGCTAAGAGTGTAGTAGTGAACATGGTAGACTGTGCCCAAAGGAGCTCATGGTCTACTAGGGGACACAGACAGGGAAATGGATTTTAGGTTAAGTCTGAGAAGAAGTTGGTGTCATAGGAGTACATTTAGCAGGCGCCTGTCCAGAGATAATACAGAGTAGGAGGTAGTCAGATAAAGGCAGGCAGAGAGGGGAGGAGCATATCAGGAGTGTATCTCAATAGAAGTGAGACAGAGGAAGAGTGCTTTGGGGGAACCTCCCGTGGGCACAGTGGCCAGAGCATATTGTTACAGGTGAAAAATGAGGCCAGAGAGAGAGGCTAAGGCCAGATGATAATTGGCCTTGGATGCCGTGCTAAGGTCTTTTTACTTCATTCTGGGGTAAAGAGCCCTAGAAAACTAGGCAGGAAGCCTCAGAATGGTAAGAGATTTGGAGGGAGCAAGCCTGGCAGAGACACAGTGTGAGAGAGACTGGTGGCCTGGGTGAAGGTCTGGCAGGGGTGGGAGAACTGGAGGATCAGGTGTATGTGGGTGTTTAGTGGGTAGAAGTGGTAAGACTAGAGGTTTGATTAGATGTCACCGGTGAAGAAGAAGATTCCAGGACTGACCCCTGTACCTTTTGCCTTATGTACTTGGGAGGTTAATGGTGCCATTTGTTTAAGAGAATGCAGGAGGCAGAGCAGATGGGGGCCTGGTTAGATTTTACTGGTTGCAAGTGTGAGCCCCCAGCTCAAACCAGCTGTCATAGTAATGCATTGTAAGTATGCTGTAGTGTCTCCCATAGGGCTGGGATCAGGGCCTAGAGGCCGTAGGAAGTCCACATAGCTACTCTTTGCACATCTGGTCCATTCTTCTCTGGACCAGTTTCCTCTGCTCCTTAACCTTTGAGGCAGGTGAAAGATGGCCACCCATACTTTCTTGGTATTTTTTCCCTGCCTTTTAGAGATGAGCCCAGATTGAACTATAGTCTTAGTTCCAACTGTGGCTTTCCAGGAGAGAAAGTTTTAGTTTGACTTCAGTCAGATCATACAGTTGAGGTAATAGCAGTCTTCTCTAGGTGCATTCCAGAATTAAATTTGGTCTGTTGATTTATGTGAGGAATTAGAAATGTTCCAAAGAATGGATAAGCATCCCTCCTTTTTTCCTTCTTACTCTTTGTATTGTGATCTAAGGTACGTTGGTTGATTTGATAGGGTCAGGGGATAGATGCAGACTTCTGAAATTAGAATATAAAAAAACAATATTAGAAGAATGTCTATTAGGCCAGGCATGGGTGCCTCACTCCTATCATTATAGCACTGTGGGAGGCCGAGGTGGGTGGATTGCCTTAGTATACAAGTTCGAGACCAGCCTGAGCCAGAGCAAGACCTCATCTTTAAAAATAGCTGGGCGTTGTGGCTGGTACCTGTAGTCCTAGCTACTCCAGGGGCTGGGGCAAGAGAATCACTTGAGCCCAAGAGTTTGAGGTTTCTGGGAAGTGTGATTCCACAGCACTCTACCAAGAGTGACAAAGTGAGACTCTGTTTCAAAAAAAAAAAAGAAAAAAAAGAAGAATGGAAGAACGTCTATTGTAAGATTTATCTATCATGTAATGTGTATATGAAAGCACCTAGAAATCTTAGGGATACTGGATTAGATTACTAATCCAGTGGAAAATTTGAAGTTGTGAGACTGAAATTTTCCCTAATTTTTGTCATTTCTAGTAACCAAATTACTATTATTAATACTAGTATTAGTATTTTTTTTTTGTTTTTTGAGACAAAATCTTACTCTGTTGCCCTGGGTAGAGTGCAGTGGTATCATTGTTCACAGCAACTACTTGGGCTTGAGCAGTGCTCCTGGCTCAGCCTCCCAAGTACATGGGACTATACGCATGTGCCATAATGCTTGGCTGACTTTCCTATTTTTTAGTAGAAATGGGTCTCACTCTTGCTCAGGCTGGTGTTAAACTCCTGAGCTGGAGCAGTTCACCTGCCTCAGCCTTCTAGAGTGCTAGGATTACAGGTGTGAATCACCATGCCCAGCCAAGTAACCAAGTTATTAAGAGTTACCTGCTGTGAATTTAGCTACATTTTAGCTGTAGCTAAAGGGAAACTGGGTGCAGTGATCTTTGTAGGGGACATTGTGCTTAATGTCTCTAACATTGTGCAGGACATTATCCCTAGTTTACAGAGAAAGAATCAGGAGTTTAGAGAATAGCAGTGATTTCTCTGAAATCTCACCGTTTGAGAGTAGCTGTGGTTGTATTTGAACACAGGTAGGTTTTGTTCTATCTATCATAGTGCCGACTGAAAAGATAGAAGGGCATCTAGATAGTCAGAAAGCTATATGATGAGAGTACAAAAATGGGAGACAAAACGATATCCTAGCAGAAGATTCTAGAGACCACAGAGTAAAAAAGTTGATGAATCTAGGTAATCGGAATAATGGTAGCGGTGATTGATTAGGGCTTGGAGCCCAGGGCCGGGGTGTCTATTTGTGGCCCCTTATTTCCTCCTTAGCTCTTGGCCCTGGCTGCTAGTGATTGCTTTTTGGAATGAGAGTCTCTCAGAACCAGAGCCTGGGAAGATAAGAGGGAGCCGCCATGGGAATGAGGCTTTGATAGATTAGCAGATCCCACTGGACTTAGCTTAATGGAAAACGTCTGTTTCCGCACTTGCTCAGCAGTCTCAGGCTGTGTGTGTCTTGTCACTTTTGGCAGCTGGGAGGGAGAGGACAGTTGTGGCCGCTGAGGCTCAGGTTCTCATGAGGCCAAGAGACACAATCAGTTTGTACCTTCAAAGCCCATGTGTTTCTTGTGGCCCGGCACAGTCTCAGCCTTGAGTGCTCCAGTGTCTCCTATCATTGCCCTTCTCTTGGTCTAATGACACAGACCTGCTAAGCTTGCCATTTGCTGACCATTAATACGCTCTAGGAGTTGACCCCACAGCCTTCATTTAATGCATATGTATATTCCTGAGGAAAGCAGTTTGGCCATCCCTCAAAAAGTTAAACAGATTACTATATGATCCACCAATTTTATTTCTAGGTGAAAAGAATTGAAAGCAGAGACTCAGATGCATGTGCACTGATGCTCACAGTAGCTGTGCTCCATAGCCAAAGTGGCAGCGAGTCACATGTCTACCAGTAGACAAATGGATAAACAAAATGCAATATGTGCACACATCAGCTTTAAAAAGGAGTGAATTCTGACACATGCTTCCACATGGATAGACCTTGAAGACCCTGTGCTAAGTAAAATAAGCCAGTCAGAAGAGGAGAAATACTGTGTGATTCCAGTTTGTAGAAACAGTGTAGAATAGAGATAATCAGAAGTCGGGGGGTGAGGGGGTGGGAATGAAGAGATACTGTTCAGTGGGTACAGTTTCCTTTTGGGATGATGAAAACATTTTGGAAACAGTGATGACTGTTGCACAATGCTCTTGGTACACTTAATGCCACTGAATTGTGTACTTAAAGACAATTAAAATGGTTAATTTTATGTTACATGTGTTTTACCATGATAAAGAAAAAAATAATGTTCCTGTATCCCTCATCACCAAGGATGTTCTCATTATTAAATCCTGTCTCTAAATTAAATCCTGTGTGCTTGTGGGCTCAGCACTCATAGCTCAGTGGCTAGGGTGCCAGCCACATACACTGGAATTGGCAGGTTTGAATCCAGCCCTGGCCTGCCAAACAACAGTGATAAATACAACAAAAAAATAGCTGGGCATTGTGGCGGGTGCCTGTAGTTCCAGCTACTTGGGAGGCTGAGGCAAGAGAATCGCTTAAGCCTAAGAGCTGGAGGTTGCTGTGAGCTGTGATGCCACGGCACTCTACTGAGGGCAATGTAGTGAAACTCAGTCTCCAAAAAAAAAAAAATCCTGTGTGCTTGGGCTAAGCCAACTGTAATCTAGCCCAGTTCTTTTTTTTTTTTTTTTTTTTTTTTTTGCGGTTTTTGGCCAGGGTTGGGTTTGAACCCGCCACCTTCAGCATATGGGACCAGCGCCTTACTCCTTTGAGCCACAGGTGCTGCCACTAGCCCAGTTCTTGATAGAGGTTGAGTTGATTTCCTTTCACATGCCCCATGACAGCTCTATCCCCATGACATAATTGGCAGGTACATCACATGTCTTTTAGCATTTGTTTTTTTTTAGATAGTCTCACCTTGTCACACTGGGTAGAGTGCTGTGTGGCATCATACCTCACAGCAACCTCAAACTCTTGGGCTCAAGCCATTCTCTTGCCTTAGCCTCCCCAGTAGCTGGGACTACAGGTGCCCCCCTCAATGCCCAGCTCGATTTTAGAAATGGGATCTCACTCTTGCTCAGGCTGGTCTCAAACTCCTGAGCTCAAGCAATCCACTTATCTTGGCCTCCTAGAGCCCTCCCAGGCATGAGCCACCACATCAGGTGTATGTCTTTTTTTTTTTCTTTAATTAAAAAAATTATATTTACTGGCTCAGCACCTGTAGCTCAAGTGGCTGGGACGCCAGCCACATTCACTGGAGCTGGAGGGTTCAAATCCATCCCAGGCCCACCAAACAACAATGATAACTACAACCAAAAAATAGCTGGGCGTTGTAGTGAGCACATGTAGTCCCAGCTACTTGGGAGGCTGAGGCAAGAGAATTGCTTAAGCCCAGGGGTTGGAGGTTACTGTGAGTGAGCTGTGACGCCATGGCACTCTGCCCAGGGTGACAGCTTGAGACTCTGTCTCAAAAAAAAAAAAAAAAAAAAAAAATTGTATTTACTTAGCAGTATCTGGAATATCAACAAAACAGCTGCAACTTTTGTTTTTTTGTAATTACAGAGTGATATTCAGTTAACGGAATAGCAATTATTTCATATAAGCTCCATCAGAGACAACTGAAGATGAAAAGTCTACTACCCCCATGTATAACTAATTTGTGCTGTGCACCAACAAGAAGCTGCTTTAAATTTCCATGCTAGTTTACAACTCCCATACTGTACCAGGCAAGGTTAGTGGTTGTTGAAAATACCACCAGTACAGGGCTAACTAAAAACACATTTGGGAGTGTGTTAACTATATAAAAAAAGACACTGTGTGGTTTAAAAACAAATCTTACAGAGCCTTACTTTTCAATTTTTTTTCTTGAAAAGAAGTGAGTTATGGCCTGGCACCCATAGCACAGTGGTTATGGCGCCAGCCACATACACTGAGGATGGCAGGTTCAAACTTGACCCAGGCCAGCTAAACAACAATGACAACTGCAACAAAAAATAGCTGAGCATTGTGGCGGGCGCCTGTGGTCCCAGCTAATTGGGAGGCCGAAGCAAGAGAGTCACTTAAGCCCAAGAGTTTTAGGTTGCTGTGAGGTGTGACACCACAGCACTCTACCAAGGGTGACATAGTGAGACTCCATCTCAAAAAAAGAAAAAAAAAAGAAAGTTATGTACAAGGAGGTTAAATGCGTTATAATTAAGAAACAAAACTTCTATAGAACCAACTTACCCATCTTTGTTCATCATCCTACTCTTCATTTTCCTCAACTTCTTCCCTTCCTTCTTTTTCTTGTCTTTTTCAGCCTTGACAATTCCCTTTTTGCTGCAACAGGCTTTCCTTTAGCTCAGTATGCAACAATATTCTTTTCGTGTTTTTCCTTCAGCTTTGCAGCCTTCTTTTCATAAGGCTGCTTGTCATCCCCAGCAGTGTTATTCCACATCTCTCCCAGCTTTTTTGCAACATCACTAATGGATAGGCCTAGATGTTCTCCTTTGATTTTTGGGTGATACTCAATAGAACAAAAAAAAGACCAAGGCTCGGTGCCTGTGGGCTAACGCGCCAGCCACGTACACCTGAGCTGGCGGGTTTGAATTCAGCCTGGGCCCGCCAAAGAACAATGACGGCTACAACCAAAAAATGGCCGGGCGTTGTTTCAGGCACCTGTAGTCTCAGCTACTTGGAAGGCAGAGGCAAGAGACTCGCTTGAGCCCAGGAATTGGAGGTTGTTGTGAGCTGTGAGGCTAGGGCACTCTATCCAGGGTGACAGCTTGAGGCTCTGTCTAAAAAAAAAAAGGCCGAAAGAGTCCTGTGTGCATTCGGAATCCTTGATCTTTTTTGTTTCCCTTTCAGGAAGGATATAGGTTTTTATTTCTCTTTCATAATAGGCCTTGTCTGCCTTTGCCATCTTCAGATTTTCCTTTCTCTTTAGCAGACATAGTCTTCTACCTCTCTGAGCACTTCTCAGAAGACTGAGAAGTTGACTGAAGCATCTGGGTGCTTCTTGTGCTCCTCTTGACAAGTTTGCACAAAGAATGCATATGATGACATTTTGCCTCTCAATTTCTTAGGATCTCCTTTGCCCATGTTTAGTTATTTTCCTCAGCAAAGCAAGAGTCACTCAGTGTCCATCTGGCTTTCACTTGCCCTGGCGCTGTCTGTATGGAGCTCTAAATGTACTATAGTGTCCTGGCCTATGTCTTTCAGCCAGGATTTGGATTGTTCATCTCTCTGCTTTCTGGTACTCTAAGCTAAATTTATGTTTTGTGAAGTATTCATATAATTCCTTCTTGTACTTTCCTGTGTTTCTTATGAGTTTTCAGTCAGGCCTCCACTTGTCCAGAAGTGCTTGGAGTGGTATCTAAACCTCTTCCTGTAGTAACCCAGTGACTGCCATGCTTCCAGCAGCTCTGAGGATGGAAATCACTAAAGTTAGTGTAGGGAGCAAGCAGTAGCTCCTCATTCTGTTTGTCAACCATCCTGATCTCCCCAGGCTTCCTCTATGGCCATGGGTAGTTTATTGAATGTCTCTGGGCCCTGTTTGTCAGCTTTGGCAGGTAAATACTTCCTCCTCTCTCTCAAAGATGAGTAGCCAGGCCTTAATAGGGTTTAGGGGCTCAGCACGTTTTTGAGATTCTTATTTTAGTGTTCTGTTGCAGGAAGTCTTTCATGTGGGGGAATGTCATGAGATGATTTATAATGGGGTTCAGGAGAAGTTTAGTATGAGATGTTCAAAGGGAAAGATGATAGCACTCGGGGAGGTAAAGGCGGGAGCTTAGGAGTCTCCAGCCTGAAGAAGAGTGAGACCCTGTCTCTATAAAAACAGAAAAACTAGCTGGATGCCGTGGTGAGCACCTGTAGTCCCACCTACTGGGGCGGCTGAGGCAGGAGGGTCACTGAACCTACCAGTTTGAAGTTGTTGTGAGCTAGGCTGAGGCCATGGCATTCTAGTCTGGGCAACATAATGAGACTATCACAAAAAAAAAAAAAAAAAAAGAAAAGAAAGGCTTGACGCCTGTGGCTCAATGGGCTAAGGTGCCAGCCATGTACACCTGAGCTGGCGGGTTCAAATCCAGCCCGGGCCCGCCAAACAATAATGAGGACTGCAACCAAAAAATGGCCAGGCATTGTGGTGGGTGCCTGTAGTACCAGCTACTTGGGAGGCGGAGGCAGGAGACTCGCTTGAGCCCAGGAATTGGAGGTTGCTGTGAGCTGTGATGCCAGCGCTCTATCCGGGGTTATTGCTTGAGGCTCTGTCTCAAAAAAAAAAAAAAAAGGGAGAGAGGGTCATTTTTAGTAGCCATAGCAGGTCTTAGAAATCCAGAAACAAGGGTGGTACATGTGATTCAAGGAGTAGGGCACCAGCCCCATAAGCCAGAGGTGGTGGGTTCAAACCCAGCCCTGGCCAAAAACTGCAAAAAAAAAAAAAAGAAATCCAGAAACAAGGTGTTTTTTTCTTTCTTTCTTTTTTTTTTTTTTTTGTTGTTTGTTTGTTTTTGAGACAGATCCTCAAGTTGTCACCCTGGATAGAGTGCTGTGCCATCACAGCTCACAGCAACCTCTAATTCCTGGGCTCAAGTGAGTCTCTTGCCTCCACCTCCCAAGCAGCTGGGACCATAGGCGTCCGCCACAACGCCCAGCCATTTTTTGGTTGCAGCCATCATTGTTGTTTGGCAGGCCCGGGCTGGATTCAAACCCGCCAGCTCAGTGTACGTGGCTGGCTCTTAGCCTGTTGAGCCTCAGGCGCTGAGCCAGTTTTTTTTTTTTTTTTTTTTTTTTTGCAGAGACAGAGTGTCATTATCGCCCTTGGTAGAGTGCTGTGGCGTACACAGCTCACAGCAACCTCCAACTCCTGGGCTTAGGCGATTCTGTTGCCTCAGCCTCCTGAGCAGCTGGGACTACAGGCACCAGCCACAACGCCCAGCTATTTTTTTGTTGCAGTTCGTTGGGGCTAGGTTTGAACCCGTCACCCTCAGTATGGGGTTGGCGCCTTAATGACTGAGCCGCAGGCGCCACTCATTTTTTTTTTGTGTGTGCTTTTAAACAATAAACTCATGTTGTCAGTATAGTGGAAACAATTGTGACATTTAAAGAGAAGTTGTATTTTCTTCCCATAGCTGATCTGGCCTTCAGTTCTATTAGCTTTAGGACAGTTCACTTACCACTGCTACTCTCACATTAGCCACTTTTTGTTTGTCACAGATCTGAAAATTAGAATATGCTTATGTAGTTTTACAAGTAGAATCATCTTTTTTATTTTTAATCATCTTAAACTTGGATAAAATTTGTTTATTTTCAGATTGTTGCCATTGGACCCATTGCTTAAGATGTAAAGTTTAAATGTGCCTGAGGACTCTATGAAAACCTGTATATCCATAGTGAGGTGGTCTGTGTGGTCTGCCAGAAAGGACATAAGTCTTCATGGTCAGAAGATGAGGGAGATGGTCAGGAGCTTGAAAGAGGCAATGAGAGTTTGGAACAGAGATAAAGAAGTAGAAGTGCTTAGGGGTTGGGTGCTTAAGTCTTTTTTTTTTTTTTGAGACAGAGCCTCAGGCTGTCACCCTGGATAGTGTGCGGTGGCATCACAGCTCACAGCAACCTCCAATTCCTGGGCTCAAGCGAGTCTCTTGCCTCTGCCTCCCAAGTAGCTGGGACCATAGGCGCCCGCCACAACGCCCGGCCATTTTTTGGTTGCAGCCGTCATTGTTGTTTGGTGGGCCCAGGCTGGATTCGAACCCGCCAGCTCAGGTGTACGTGGCTGGCGCCTTAGCCTGCTGAGCCACAGGCGCTGAGCCGTCTTTTTTTTTTTTTTTTTTTGAGTCAGAGTTTCACTTTGTTGCCCTCTGTACAGTACTGTGACTTCACAGCTCACAGCAACCTTCAGCTCTTGGGCTTAGGCGATTCTCTTGCCTCAGCCTCCTGAGTAGCTGAGACTACAGGCACCTGCCACAATGCCCGGCTGTTTTTTATTGCAGTTTGGCTGGGGCTGGGTTTGAACCCGCCACCCTCGGTATATGGGGCCGGCGCCCTACTCACTGAGCCACAGGCGCAACCTAGTGCTTAAGTCCTTTTCTTGGTTGAGTTTGGCATCTTGGCAAGGCAGAAGGAACAATAATCTCTGAACTCTGTTTAGAATTATATTTGTATCATTTTCACAAACAGTAGCTCCTGCAGGTGTGTCCTGGATAAGTATTATTTTTAGCCGAGGAGTGGGGAGGTTAAATAGCTTGATTTCTCAGCCAGTAAGTGGCAGAACTGAGACTTAAACCCATGTTCCTTTTTTTTTTCCTCTTTTTTGAAACAGTCCCAGTCTGTTGCCTAGGCAAGAGTGCCATGGCGTCATAGCTCACAGCAACCTCAAACACTTAGGCTCAAGCTATTCTCTTGCCTCAGCCTCCTGAGTAGCTGGGACTACAGGTGCCCACCACAACACCCAGCTATTTTTAGAGACAAGGTCTCCCTTTGGCTCAGGTTGGTCTCAAACTTGTGAGCACAGGCAGCCCACCTGCCTTGGCCTCCCAGAGTGCTAGGATTACAGGCATGAGCCACCATGCCTGGCCTAAGGCTGGTTTTGAACTCTTGAGCTCAAGAAATCCTCCTAGAGTGCTGGGATTACAGGTTTGAGCCACTATGCCTGGCCCAAACTCATGTTTCTGATTTTGGGCCTTGCTCTCAGCACTGTATCATGTGGGATCTAGTCAGGGTGGGTGGAAATCCTGAACAAACAGCTCAGCTATGGTGTACTACAAAAGCATGAACAGTGGAACTGGTTTGGGTCCTGGTTCCCATAATACCTAGCTATTTTTTTTTGAGACACAGCCTCAAGCTGTCACCCTGGGTAGAGTGCTGTGGCATCACATCTCACAGCAACCTCCAATTCCTGGGCTCAAGCGAGTCTCCTGCCTCAGCCTCCCAAGTAGCTGGGATCACAGGCGCCCGCCACAGCGCCTGGCTATTTTTTGGTTGCAGCCATCGTTGTTTGGCGGGCCCGGGCTGGATTCGAACCCTCCAGCTCAGGCGTACGTGGCTGGCGCCTTAGCTCATTGAGCCACAGGCGCCGAGCCTGTATGCATATGATTTTAATGGCCAAACGTACCGTCCATGTTTATGAGTGGGAAACGTGTACTGTCTTAGGCCTGAAAGATGGCCTACCAAAATTTCACACCCATGGACTTTCACAATTGAGGAACTGTCCTAATGGAAGAGATGGTTTATAAGGGTCTTCCTGGGGATGAGATATTTTGGCTGTAGACACTATAGAAAGTATTGGTCCCTGGAAGAAAAAATGGAAAAGCAGACCACAGGGTCTGTGGAATACACAGGGTGCCCATTAAGTTCGTGTGAAATTTAAAATAGACTCCTATTGTAAGAGAATTGACATGGGGGGAGGGACTTAAGGAAAAGGACCCCGAGAGGTGAGGGACAGGGCTAGGTCTGGCACATAGTGACATTTGCACACACCAGTGCTCCTTTGGGCGAGACCGCCAACTCCAGTCCTGTACGAGGGGGCGTGCTTGGGGATCAAACCCTTGGCGGCCGGCGGGCTCGTAGTCCGCAGTTCACCCAACGCCACTATAAGCATAGCGCAGCTTATGGGAGAGAAGTCTCCCTGTCTCAGTAGTCTGTCTCTGTGTCTCTTGGCCGCCTGGTCACGCGCTCTCCACCACTAGATACAGGTAAGGACCAGCTCACCTGTTCGGAGCCGGAAGGCAGAGTGCACAAGCGACTGTGGATTCCGCGCGCACGCGCAGAAAGACCTAGATGTGGTGCCGCCTACTGCTGGCTACGCGGTATCCCAACCACGGGCAGATGAGTTTGGTCAAGCAGCGCCCTGCGCCTGCGCGCAGCACCTGAGCTAAATCTGCAACCAGGGAGTAGTTTGCTCCTTTGGAGTGGGATCAACCAAACCCCCATCCCCACCCTCATCCCCCCACCCCCCCTCATACACACACACGCAGGCACCCCTGGTGGAGGAGAGCAGGAAGGAACCGATGCCCAGGCACCAGCCGGATTCCTTTAGGGTGGGGCCTGTCGATGTCCACTTGGCTTCTACACCCGCCTAGGCACCTTCGGGTGCAGTGACTTAAGAGGTGAGGCCTAGGAGTAGCCTGTGCAATTCTCATCAGCTTCTGGGCTGGCCTGGATAGGAGCGATGCCCTTGTGTGGTGGGTCTCTCTCAGGCCCTAGGCCTCCACAGCCTCTGCGAAGTGGGAAGGTCCTCGGTGGCCTTAGGTATCCTCGTGTGGACCAAGGGGTTGCTTAAACAATGGCCCTGTTAGAGGCACCTGTGTGGAGCATGTTTTGCCCCTGCAGGTGTGAGCCTCACATGGGTAACCTGAGCAGGAAGTTTCTGAGGAACGCTCCAACTGGCCCGCTTTGGGCTGACATTGAAAAAAATTACAAGTGCAGGTGCACCCTGGTTTCATTCTGTGTATCAGACTGTTACAACCTTTGCTTTTGCCCTTTGAAGTTAGCTCTTCAAAGTGTCAAATTTAGGTCTTTTGTGCTGCCAGAGGCAGATGGGCAAATGTACCAAAAGTTCAGCAAAGATAAAATGAATTTTTTAACTGCCTTAGGCATCTCAACTGCTAGACAGACCTCTGTGGGACTTTCTTCCATAGCATCCCTAAACTCAGAAAGATTACTCAGCGGATTTGGGCAGAGTCTAATTGCTAAGTTTCCTATTTCAAGTAATATTATACTTTGGTTGGTGTAAAGATTCTGTTTCAATGCTACAAAACTCTAATTTCCACTGTGGTCTCAGGTGGTGCCTGTAGCTCAAGGAGCAGGGTGCCAGCCCCGTGTACTGGAGGTGGTGAGTTCAAACTCAGCCCCAGCCAAAAACTGCAAAAAAAAAAAAAAAAAAAAAAGGCTGTGGTCTCTAGTCCCAGATGTTTTCTTGGTTTTGAGGGACATAGTGAGGATAAAGGGAACATGATATGCATGGTGGTAAGGCCACCAGGATCACTTAAGGCAAGAGGATCACTTAAGCTGAAGAGTTTGAGGGTGCTGTGAGCTATGATGCCGCTGTACTCTATCCAAGGTGACAAAGTGAGACTCTGTCTCCCCCCAAATAAATAAATATGGTGGCTCCTGTGGCTCAGTCGGTAGGGCGCCGGCCCAATATGCCGAGGGTGGTGGGTTTGGCCAGGCTCCAACCTAACTGCAACAAAAAAATAACCAGGCATTGTGGCAGGCGCCTGTAGTCCCAGCTACTCAGAAGGTTGAGGCAAGAGAATCGCCTAAGCCCAGGAGTCTGAGGTTGCTGTGAGCTGTGACCCCAAAGCACTCTACTGAGGGCAACAAAGTAAGACTCTGTCTAAATAAATAAATAAATAAACAAATGGGACTTAATTAAACTGAGAAGCTTCAGTACAGAAAGGAGACAACCAAAGCAAATAGACAACCTACACAATGGGAAAGGATATTTGAGTATTTTGAATCAGACAAAAGCTTGATAACTAGGATCTATAGAGAACTCAAATTAATCCACATGAAAAAAGCCAACAAACAATCCCATATATCAATGGGCAAAAGACATGAATAGAACCTTCTCTAAAGAAAACAAGACGAATGGCTAGCAAAGATGAAAAATGCTCATCATCCATAATTATTAGAGAAATACAAATCAAAACCACCTGAGATATCATCTAACCCCAGTGAGAATGGCCCACATCACAAAATCTCAAAACTGCAGATGCTGGTGTGGATGTGGAGAGAAAGGAACACTTTTACACTGCTGATGGAACTGCAAACTAATACAACCTTTTTGAAAGGAAGTATGAAGCCAGACCTCCCATTTGATCCTGCAATCCCATTAATGGGCATCTACCCAGAAGGAAAAAAAAAACCTTTTACCGTAAGGACTCTTGCACTAGACTGTTTATCGCAGCTCAATTTACAATCGTCAAAATGTGGAAACAGCCTAAATGCCCACCAACCCAGAAATGGATTAACAAGCTGTGGTATATGTATGCCATGGAATACTATTCAGCCATTACAAAAGATGGAGACTTCACATCCTTTGTATTAACCTGGATGGAAGTAGAATACATTCTTCTTAGTAAAGCATCACAAGAATGGAGAAGCATGAATCCTATGTACTCGATTTTGATATAAGGACAATTAATGACCTAGTACACAGTGAGGGGTGGGGGAAGGGGAGAGCAGAGAGAGAAAAGGAGAGAGTGGGTGAGGGAAAGGAAGAGCAGAGAAGAGGGAGGGAGACAGGAGAAGGGAAGAGCAAAGAGAGGGAGGGAGGTGAGGTTCTCGGTGTGTGACACACCTTTTAGGGGGCAAGACACAATCATAAGAGGGACTATAACAAATGCAATCACTGTAACCTGGTTTCTTGTATTCCCAATGAATCCCCAACAATTAAAAAAAAAATTTTAAGTAAAAGAAAACACAGATTGTCAGAATAACAAAAACTTATGTCCACACAAAAACCTATACATGGGGCTTGGTGCCTGTGGCTCAATGGGCTAAAGTGCCAGCCACGTACACCTGAGCTGGCGGGTTCGAATCCAGGCCGGCCCGCAAACAATGACGGCTGCAACCAAAAAAAAAAAAAAAAAAGAAAATGGCCAGGCGTTGTGGCGAGCGCCTGTAGTCCCAGCTACTTGGGAAGGCGGAGGCAGGAGACTCACTTGAGCCCAGGAATTGGAGGTTGCTGTGAGCTGTGATGCCATAGCACTCTATCCAGGGTGACAGCTTGAGGCTCTATCAAAAAAAAAAAAAACCCTATACATGGATGCCTGTAGCGGCTTTACTGATGATTGCCAAAACACGGAAGCAATCGAGATGTCCTTCAGTAGGTGAATGGATAAAGAAATAATACATCTAGACAATGGAATATTATTTCACACTCAAAAGAAATGAGCCATCAAGCCATGAAAAGATACAGAGGAAACTTAAATGTACATTATTTTCCTACATGAAAGAAACCAATCTGAAAAGGCTGCATACTGTATGGTTCCAACTATTTGACATTCTGAAAATGAAAAAACTATGGAGACAGTAGAAAGATCATTGGTTGCCAGGGGGCAGGGGAATGAACAGAGATTTTTAGGGCAGTGAAAATATTCTATATAATACCACAATGGTGACTACACGTCATGTCATTACATATTTTTCCAAAGCCCTAGAATGTACAACACAGCAAACTTTAATGTAAAATATAAATTTTGGGTGATGATATGGCAATTGTAGGCTCACCATTTTAACGAATGTACCACTCTGGTGGGGGGATTTTGATAAAGGAGGAGGCTATGTATCTTAGTACTAAAAAGACAACCCAATCGTAAAATGAGCAAGGGATACAAATAGACACCTCACTAAAGATGACTGTAAATAGCAAATAAACAATACTCAACATCTCTCGTCATCAGAGAAACAAAATTCAAAGCACAATGAGATACCACTACATACCTACTAGAAATGACTAATAGAGTGACAATGCCAAGGGTTGGTGATGATGTGGGGCACTTAGTAGTTTCATACCACCTGCTCCCAAGAATAAAAAAATGGTACAGACACTTTGGAACATTTTGACAATCTTCTAAAGTTAAATATACACTTACCCATATGACCCAACAATCCTACTCTTGAGGACACAAAAACACATGCTCCACCCCAAAAGGCTTATATAAGAATATTCAAAGCATCTTTGTTTATAAGAGCCCAAAAGTAGAAACAATCCAAATGCCCATCATCTGGTGGATAAATGAGTTCTATTACTTCCCTGTAATAAAATACTACTCAGTAATAAGAGGAAAAAAAAAAAAAAAACTACTGACACAATTTAGATAAATCTCAAAGCCTAAGTGACAGACACTAGAGAGAAAAGAGTACACAGTACATGATTCCATTTATATGAAGTTATAGAAAAAGCAAAATTAAGTGAAAGTCTATCAGAGGTTGCCAGGATCAATCAATGGAAGGAAGAAAATCACTGCAACAGGGCAAAAGAAATTTTCCAAGGTGATGAAAATATTTTATATCGTGATTGTGGCAGACATAACTGTACATTTTTCAAAACTAATCAATTATATACTTAATAATATAAAAATGCATAATTTTATACAAATTACAAATTTGCAAATTACACCTCAAAGCTGGTTTTAAAAACAAAAAAGTAGCATAGATGGTTATGCTCAATGTAATGAATAGAATGCAATCTAAAGGAGATTCTGGGTTACTGATAGTGTTCTATTTCTTGATTTTGGTGGTGGATATATGGGTATTTAGTTTGAGAAAAGTCCTTGAGCTACATTTTTCTATACATGTGTTTTATTTCAATAAAAAAACAAAAATAAAGGTCCTCAACAATCTGAGGTTAAAGAGATTTTACTCAAATAACAATAAAGATTCAAAACTGCAGCTGAGAAAATGATAAGACAAATAAAGGAAAAGAAACTAAGTAACCACTAATTATAAGGGAATTCAAAAAGCAGTCACTTTTCCAGAGCTTATTTTCCTGAGTGGAGGACCTGACTAATAACATAGCTAGATTTCGGTTATACATACAGTCATGTACCACACAATGGCATTTTGGTCAAAGAATGTGTATGTATAACAGTGATCCCCTAAAATTATTAATGGAGGTGAAAAGCTCCTATCACCTATGTTGTAAACACTGTAGAACACTGCATAACCTTTGCTATGTTTAGATATATTCAGATATATAAACAAAACCTTAGCATTCACTGTGCTACAACTGCCTACAGTACTCAGTACAATAACATGGGTTTGAAACCTAGGAGCAATAAGCTGTGTAACTATTATAGCCTAGGTATGCAGTAGACTAAACCACCTAAGTCTATGTAATTATACTGTATGATGTCTGCACAACAATAAAGCTGCTTTAAGACATATTTCTCACCTGTCCTAAAGGAACACATGACTATGTGTGTTTCTATGGTTAGAACGCAATGGACTTTCCACAAACCTCACTCAGCATTACCTTTTCTTAAATTAGGTTCATATTTATGTTTCTAGAGATACTCAATAACACAATTATACTCATAACATTTTTATTTCAAAATTTAATTTTCTGTGAAGAAAATCTTACTAACCTCCTTCATAAATGACTTGCCTATGCGCACCACTTTTGCAAATAAAATGGGATCGTGAGAAAGGTGAGGACCAAGGTAACAGAACATACTAAACACATCTCTCCTCAAATCTTCAAAGGTCTCTGCTTGTTTGGGTGCTCTCTTATTTTGCAAAGCATTAACAGGTGAGCCTTTAGCACCTTTAGGAACGCCAACTCTGTAAAAAGAAGTAAGATTTATACACACACTACACAATACCTATGATTTTAAGTTAACACAGTCACCTTAATAAGTGAAACTTTACTTGCTTTCTGTATTTCAGTACTTGCTTTCTATATTTCAATCCTGCTGAACTTTATTAAATTAGATAATTCTCAACTGATAGAAAAACAACATTCATTAGAACAAAAATCAGAAATCAGAGAATAATGTTTCAAATTAATTGCCTAAGAAAAAGAAAAGTGCAGATTTAAAGTAACATTTATTTTTTAGTTACTTATTTTTTTTTAGAGATAGAGCCTCACTTTCTTGCTCTCGGTAGAGTGTCGTCACATCACAGCTCATAGCACCCTCCAGCTCTTGGGCTTAGGCGATTCTCTTGCCTCAGCCTCCTGAGTAGCTGGGACTACAGGCACCCACCACAGCGCCCAGATATTTTTTTGTTGTTGTTGCAGTTTGGCCGGGGCTGGGTTTGAACCTGCCACCCTCAGTATATGGGACGGGTGCCCTACTCACTGAGACACAGGCGCCACCGTTCAAGTAACATTTAACATATATCGTATGAGTTTGTTTTTAATTAAACATGGCCAGTATTGGGAATTTACATACAAGAATGGGGAACAAGGGATGGACCTCAGAGACACCAGCAGATGAAACAGATAAATGTGGCTATAATATTAATTCATGTCAATCAACATTTCTCAATCTGGTTTCCACTATCCAGACTGAACATGAGGGAGGTGGTGGGAAAGGTGAGCCACATAATGATGAGTGTCCTAAAAGAAAAGCATGCCCAGAGTTCTCACCTGCTGGGCAGGTATCCCATTGTGGAGTCACAAGGGTCACTCTCTGAGAATAAGACTTAATTGTCCACAGCCCAGGTGGTACTGAAGGCAGCAGTCAATAGCTACGCATGAGTCACAAGGATGGGGCTTTTGAGACAGACTCTGATCTATGGGGCTGAAGCTAGAGCTGCTGCCAATACTATTCCTAAGTATCCTGCAAAGTAAGCTGAGGGCTAGAGTTCTGCTTGACACAGTAACTAGGGATGTTGAGGGAGGCTGCACTAGTAATTTCCAAAACAAATAACTATATGCTTGGAGTGATAAGGCAAGCAGAGGAGAGGCAATGTCCTAACTCGGAGGTACTTAACTCAAGATAGAGAAAAATTATAGTACATAAAAACCTCAGGAATTCTCTGCCCCTCAAGAAAGGAGAAGTCAAAAATTATAGTTTTCACTCTCAATGGACCCAACTCAACCTAGAAGTCTAACCTATAGTTTTAAGACTACACTGTAGCACATGGCCTAGAATATCTGGTCTAGGAGACAAGTCACTGATTAATGTATGTCAGACTGATACACTCTATGAACTGTTCATTTCTTTTGATAAAAACATACAAAACTATATGCTTGGTTTGAAGAGACAAGATGACTATATATACTTTTGACTGTAGTCCTAAACCATTTCTACCTCAATGATTAGAAAGTATCTAATAACATACCTTCGATAGAGAGGCTCAATAGTTATGTGAATGAGCTTGCAAATAGCAAGGGCTATTAGCTTATGTGAAGCTGCATAGTATGGAGGCATCTGATCCATAATGTTCTGTGCATGCTGCCAATCACCAATCTTTAACAAGGCTTCCAACAAACCAAGTTTTTGGTTATCTGGTGGCTAAAAAGTGAATAGTCACAGCAAAGACACTTAAGGTACAGATACCTAGAAACCATAATAATTTTTCACTTAAAACAACATTGAGTTAAGCAACGCAATAATGTACATCAAAAAATAGCTGCCATTAGGGGGAAACTGAATAGTATTTCCCTGAGAGTACAATCAAGATTTTGGCTACTGAACAAACAATAGGATTTGTTCCTGTTTTTTTGAGACAGAGCCTCAACCTGTCACCCTGAATAGAGTGTTGTGATGCTCACAGCAACCTCCAATTCCTTGGCTCAAGCGAGTCTCCTGCCTCAGCCTCCCAAGTAGCTGGGACTACAGGCAGCCCACCACAGCGCCCGGCAATTTTTTGGTTGCAGCCGTCAGTGTTGTCTGGCGGGTCCAGGCTGGATTCGAACCCGCCAGCTCAGTTGTACATGGCTGGCGCCTTAACCCGTTGAGCCACAGGCGCTGAGCCAGGATTTGTTTCTTCATTTAACAGGGACAGACAGTATACTGTATGGAATTGGAATTAAGTTACACTTAATAACATTGTGCCACGGGAAACCAGAATTGATCACCTTTAAGACTCCCCTTAGAATCTGTGGGACATTAAAACATAGAACACTATGTAAATCAATATATTCCATGATTTTACTTAGAATACATTTTGAAATGTATATAAAAAAGATATGGCAGCCTCTTTGGGGAAAGTGTCATTCAGATTAAAAATAAACTACTATTGCAAATGAGTATACCAAAAACCAAATTTCAGAATAATTAAAATTAAGAAATTATGCTTCTATAAGTTGATCAACTATTAGAAGTTAAATTTCATTAATTCTAAATCCAGGAGACAACGTTAATTTTACTAGAACAATTTATATACCTTCTCTACTTTCTCCTCTTCTTTTTCCTTTTCTTTTTCTCGCTCATCCATTTTTTCAGAGGACAACACAACCATTGTAAGTTTTCTAACGATTTGCTTAGCTTCTACAATTTCTCGTTTGTGTTCATCCATAATGCAATTATCCGCTGGAAGAAGCTAAAAATAGTTCATTAAAAATTTCATAAAGCAACTAAAACCAACTACTTTCTCATATAAAAGCAAATACTATTCTCAGATGATAAAACTATAAATAAGAAGTCTAGCCTTTTTGCTTAGTTATTAAAATCTGACAGGGTTAAGTACCTGAATTTCATATACTTTTCAAAAGCAGGTAGCAGAAAAGTTTTAGGTCTCTGACAGAGGTTTTAAAGTAATATAATACTATAACAGTGATGTCTACCATTAAATTTACTAGTTACTTAAGAAAATACATTAAAAGTATTACAGATTATCCTATTAAAGGACAAATTCTAAATCAGAGTACTATATGTGGATCAAAACTGCAAGAGGGAAGCTTCTAAATAACATAATGAATTTGAATCCTCTAAAGGAAAAATCTCAAGTAGAAAAATTATAAGTAACTTGACATTTCACATTTTCTACATGCCTATTTTACCTAGGTCACAAACTAGTTTCTAGTTTATGGAAAAAGCAAAAGTAATGTGTGCATAGTCAAGCCTCCATTATGAAAATTTCTCCATTTTTCAATTGTGTTTGCAGCAGCCGCCGCCACGGACCGCTACTGCCGCCACCCACCTCCGCCATCACTGTCTAACACCAGCACCACCTCTAGCTCGCCGAACTCCAGCCAAAGGATAAGGAAGGTAGTAAAGAGGTTTTTATACCTTAGCTGGAACAAGGCAAACTGCCCACTAATCCACCAGTGGTGTAGCATACAGGAAACAAGTGGCTACAAAAGCCACGTGCAAGAGTGCGCCTCTACTGGAGAGGGGTAGGAACTTCATCGCTACAGGCCTAGTACTGTGGTACTCCGTGAAATTAGACATTATCAGAAGTCCGCTGAACTTCTGATTCGCAAACTTCCTTTCTAGCATCTGGTACAAGAAATTGCTCAGAACTTTTGGACAAATCTGCACTTCTAGAACATAGCTATTGGTGCTTTACAGGAGGCAAGTGAGGCCTATCTAGTTGGCCTTTTTTCTTTTTTTTTTTTTTGGCAGTTTTTGGCCAGGGCTGGGTTTGAACCTGCCACCTCTGGCATATGGTGCTGCCCCTAGTTGGCCTTTTTAAAGACACCAACCTGTATGCTATCCATGCCAAACATGTAACAATTATGCCAAAAGACATCCAGCTAGCACACCGCATATGTGAAGAACATGCTTAAGAATCCACTATGATGGCTCGGTGCCTGTGGCTCAACAGGCTAAGGCGCCAGCCATGTACACCTGAGCTGGCGGGTTCGAATTCAGCCTGGACCCGCCAAACAACGACGGCTGCAACCAAAAAATGGCTGGGCGTTGTGATGGGCGCCTGTAGTCCCAGCTACTTGGGAGGCGGAGGCAAGAGACTCGCTTGAGCCCAGGAATTGGAGGTTGCTGTGACCTGTGATGCCACAGGACTCTATCCAGGATGACGGCTTGAGGATGGGAAAACATTTTATTATTTAAAAAAAAAAAAACCTCTTCTTCCTGTTATTGGTAGTTCTAAACATTAGATTTTTTTTTTCCCCAATGGGGTCAAAAAATACTTAAGTATATGACTGTGACTAGAAAAATAGGGGATAGGAATTAGGTATTGGCAGTTTTTCCATTTTCATTTGTGTGTGAATTTTTATAAGTGCAAGGATGTACAGCATTAATGCGAGTCAAAATGTTTCAGTGAACAAATTTTCCTGGACAATGCCAGCATTTGGATTTTTAAAAAACAATTTCTTTTTTCTTTTTTCTGAGACACAGCCTCAAGCTGTCTCCCTGGATAGAGTGCCATGGCATCACAGCTCACAGCAACCTCCAATTCCTGGGCTCAAGCGAGTCTCCTGCCTCTGCATCCCAAGTAACTGGGACTACAGGTGCCCACCACAACGCCCAGCCATTGTTTTTGGTTGCAGCCACCACTGTTGTTTGGCGGGCCCAGGCTGGATTCGAACCCGCGAGCTCAAATGTACATGGCTGGCGTCTTAGCCCATTGAGCCACAGGCGCCGAGCCAAAACAAGTAAATTTCTTTTTTTTCTTTTTTTTTGAGACAGAGCCTCAAGCTGTCACCCTGGGTAGAGTGCTGTGACATCACAGCTCACAGCAACCTCCAATTCCTGGGCTCAAGCAAGTCTTTTGCCTCTGCCTCCCAAGTAGCTGGGACTGCAGATGCCCGCCACAACGCCTGGCCATTTTTTGGTTGCAGCCATCATTGTTGTTTGGTGAGCCCGGGCTGGATTCGAACCTGCCAACTCAGGTGTACGTGGCTGGCGCCTTAGCCCACTGAGCCACAGGTGCCGAGCCACAAGTAAATTTCTTATTGACAGCAACTAAATGGTGTTTGTAACATTTTTATCATACATACATATCATTCAATATACTTTTCTGAGTTGTCCCACATGCAAGTACATGTTTTTAATGTTGTCTGTCTTCTGTGCTTTTCCTGTAAGTTTGCTATTAAAATGCATTAAACTCGACCCACAAATGGATTAATAAATTGTGGTATGTATACCACGGAATACTATGCAGCCTTAAAGAAAGATGGAGACTTTACCTCTTTCATGTTTACATGGACGGAGTTAGAACATATTGTTCTTAGCAAAGTATCTCAAGAATGGAAGAAAAAGTATCTAATGTACTCAGCCCTACTATGAAGCTAATCTATAGCTTTCATATGAAGGCTAAAACCCAGTTATACCACAAGAAATGGGGAAAGGGGGGGAAGAGGAGGGGAGGAGGAAGGTTGGGGTGAGGGAGGGCAATTGGTGGGGTCACACCTATGGTGCATCTTAGAAGGGTACAGGCGAACCTTACTAAATGCAGAATACAAATGTCTTCATACAATAACTAAGAAAATGCCATGAAAGCTATGTTTAACAGCTTGATGAAAACATTTCGGATTGTATATGAAACCAGCACATTGTACCCCTTGATTGCACTAATGTACACAGCTATGATTTAATAAAAAAGTAAATAAATAAAAAATTTAAAAATACACTAAACTATAAAAAAAAGAAAATTGTTCAAGTATAGCCACCATATATGAGTGGAAGATGATTAACATAAACATTTCATAAAATAACCCAAATACAAAGAACAATACAGGTAACAAACCATTATTATTTAGTAGTTTCTGCTAGATACTATAATGAGCTATAAATCTTCGTGCCCCTAGAAATTCATATATTTCAGTAACTAAGTCTGATGCAAAGTAATCAATAAACAATAAAAGGAAATACTGTGAAATATTAAATAATATAGACTCCTCCTCATTAGTCAAAAAAAAGAGAGAAGTCACTATGGACTGTGTAAAGGTAAGCAAAACTTTTTCTCATTCTGTACAATCGCTGTGTCAAGCAAACCCATTTTTTTATGCTTTACTTATATCGCTAACATAGGTAACTCATCCTATACCTGGATTTCTACAACTGCCTCTAATGGGCAAACTATGTTTCTTCGTATGGTTCTCTCAATTTCTAGTTCTGTGTATTTTGAGAATACGTTATTAGCTGCACATAAAGTTAGAACTCTTTTAACTTCCTAGTCAACACAATGTTATTGTTCTGACCCTCTTTATCTTTGCCAAAAAGTCTGATATGTCCAACAATAGTAATAATTGCCCCAAAATATTTCCCCCCCCACTCCTTTACTGTCAGCATTTCTTTATCCTTAGGTTTTACCTGTGCTTCATATAAAAAATAAACTGGTTCTGGGCAGTGCCTGTGGCTCAAAGGAGTGGGGCGCTGGCCCCATATGCCGGAGTTGGCAGGTTCAAACCCAGCCCTGGCCAAAAACTGCAAAAATAAATAAATAAATAAACTGGTTTTTAGTCTCATTTGACAATCTTTGTCATTTTAGCAGAAGCACATAGTCCACTTGCATTTATTAATAATAATAATAATAGTAATAAATGTATCAGTAATAAATATATCATTTTTGTACTTTCCATTTGTTATGCCAGTCTATACTTCCCTCTAAATTGATAACTATGTCTTCAAATCCTTCCTTTCTGACCAATTTTCCATATTCTCAGTTTGTACAACATTTCTCTTCTTTAAATAATAAATAGAGCTTTACTCCTAAGAGAAAAACCAGACTTCTTACTATGTCACTTAAACTCTTCACAGTTTAGCCTGGAATCTACTCCACACTCATTCCCCCTACATACCACCCTAGCCTCCAACCACTCTGAGCTTCCTAACATTCCCATAAGGGGAAAATTAAGCCTTTTCAAGTCTCCTGCCTTTATCCTCAGTTAATTCTACCTACAAAGTTTCCCACCACTGAAGCCTAGATGACATTGACAACAACTACTTATCTATCAATATCCTGGTATCAACGTCACTGGTTTAGTAAAGTCTTCCAAAATCCCCCCAAACAGACATAGTCACTGTGTACTAAGACCTCCCCCACAGCAATTTGTGAATACTTCCAATAGAATATTTATGAAATAATGAAAAAAAATTGTATCCTTTGCTAGACTATGATTGCTTCTAAGGTAAAGATAAAGTTTTACTCAATTTTATAGCCACAGTAGGCAAGGAGGTTATAAAGTGATTTCAAAAGCAGTGAAGATTATATAAAGCTTTGGACAAGTTCATAGACATCCTAATGAAAAGTGTAATAAAAGAAAAATTTCTACACTACCATACTAGATATTTCAAAGTGATGGCAAAATTGTCACTAAACTAGAGGTCACCTATCACAATCACTATATCTTGAATCCAGCAGTAAAAGCAAAATAGTAGTCATTTATTATCCAGTAAAAACACAAGAAAAAATTTTTTTAATATACTAAAACTAAAAATACACTAACAAGAGTTCTCCATTAATCCTGAATGCTTAAAATTAACAATTTAGAGAGAAGGAAGTAGTATACAGGTAATCCCATATTTCTCATAACTCATATTTAATAGAAAAGCCTAAAATCATGTTTCTTAGAACTTGGCTTCTCTCCCTAAGAAATATGATGACAGTTAAGAACTTCAACTTCATATTTAACTATGAACTCTGTAAAGGTGATAAAAAGCTACTTAATTTCCATATTTTGCCAAAGAAAAGAATTAAATTCACTTACTTTATAAAATAAACAATAAATAAAGCAATAATAATTTAGGACTTTAAAAAATGAGACTTAAGAGCCTAGAAACAAACTTGGAGAGCTATCTGGCTACCTACTCCTCTTCCCAACCCCTAGGATGGACAACCAAATATTCTTAGGAGCCCACTTGACTTACATGTACATAAAGATCATCTAAATCAATAAGATTAAATTGTAGAAGTACTGCTGCAACTCTGTATAAAGATGATGGAGTCTCGCCATTTGGTTCCTTGAAAAATAAAAGAAAAATTTCTACTTAGTGCATAAAGTACAATAATTAAAACAATATCCTTTACCTACCAATAAATAAGAACAATTAGCTTGAATTCTCTAGGCCAAGAATAAGCTTCACTGCTCTTCTTTATCATCTCAAACATCTGAATTCAGGACAAAGATTATTATGTCAACATCCCTTTTCACATTGGAATATTTTCTGAAGAACACAAGGAAAGTAGTTTCAAAAATGGACACGTTTTCAAATGTGTGCTAATATGTAAATAAAATGAAATTTTATCCATATAATATTTAGTACACATTTCTGTTTATCACCATGTTTTCTTTGTTTTTTTCAAATACTTCTCAGGGCAAAAGCAGATAAGACTAACAGATGTGGAAGTGCAGAAGCATCTGCATTTGCTTTATATTTTTCTCCCTATATTTGTATTTCTTGAGTTTTATGCTAAGTATATATGCTTATCAACTGATTTCCCCTTCAAAACAGGCGTCCATACATATTACAGATGGATAGATCGACATTTTAAAATACAGAATGGCAAAGTCAATTCCAGACCAGCCATGAGGACCCTACACAGAGATACAAGGATCTTTGAATGCTACCAATTTTCAAAGTTAATCTTCCAACTGCTGGGGTCAGAAGAATGGAAGGGTGAAGTGAGAATAACTGGAAATAATTCACTAGCCTAATGTAACTAAATAGCAAGCAGTGATAATACACTGTGTTCTGATTCTACTCAATACTGAAAATGAGACTTTTATAGCTAAGGATTCTCCCACAATTGTGATGGATGTTATATACATACACATAAAATATGAAGTTAACCCAACTAACATCATTTAAAGAATATATTGTTTCACTGTACTTTTTAACACAGATAAGAAGTCTTTAACGATGGTTTTCTGTTGTTGTTGGGGTTTTTTTTTGGTGGGGGGGGAGACAGAGTTTCACTCTGTTGCCCCAGGCTAGAGTGTTATGGCATCAGCCTAGCTCACAGCTACCTCAAACTTCCGGATTCAAGCAATCCTTCCAATTCGCCCTCCAGAGTGCTAGGATTACAAGCATGAGCCACCATACCCAGGCTTAACCAAAGTTTTTTCATTTCAAATGTTTGTTTATAAATGGTTATTTAATATCAAAACACTTCACAATAAAAACAAATGGGAGTCAGGGTCTCAGAGCAAATGCACAAAAGCTTATTTAACATATTGACAGCCTATCCTCCAATACCTGACTTGAATACACCAGGACCACTTTCATTCTTTCATTATTCTTTTTTTTTTTTTTTTTAGACAGAGGCTCAAGCTGTCACCCTGGATAGAGTGCTCTTAGCAACCTCCAATTCCTGGGCTCAAGCGAGTCTCTTGTCTCCGCCTCCCAAGTTGCTGGGACTGCAGGCGCCTGCCATAACTCCTGGCCATTTTTTGGTTGCAGCCATCATTGTTGTTTGGCAGGCTTGGGCTGGATTCGAACCCACCAGCTCAGGTGTACATGGCTGATGCCTTAGCCCGCTGAGCCACAGGCTCCGAACCCACTTTCATTATTCTTTATCCTTGTTTAATGAGTCACCACAAGAAGCCCTAGACTCCCAGGTCAGAAGTCAACTCCTATACTCTGATCTACATATTGTTAAGCACAATCCCTGTTCTGTCCTATGCTATCTTTCCACATCCTTGAAACATTTCCATCGAATCTTCTGGAACTAATGATGCATCCTTGGCAAAACCAACTACATCCAGATTACTCCTTTAAGGGTGCCCTCACCTTGGTGCTCAAACAGAGCCTGGCTCACCCTCAGAACATCACTGTAAAATAGTGACTGTTTTATTCTCACATTACCAGGGGAATGCAGAAGTGTTCTTTGATTTTTATTGTTGCTTCTAGACTATTCTCCCTCCATTCTCCCTAAAACTCTCCCAACTTTGAATTTCATTTCACCCTCTACCCCCTCTCAGCATTGATGCAATCTAGTTTCAATCTATTGTGGTCACAGATGACATGTTGTATAATTTGAATTGAGACTTGTTTTGTGATCTAAGATATAGTTATCTGGTGAGTGTTGATGTACATTGAAGAGAATATGTATTCTATCATTGGGTAGAGTGTTCCATAAAATTTAGGTCTAATTGATTTACAATGCTGTTCAAGTCTATTTTCCTACTGATCTTTTGTCTAATTCTAAGCATGAGAGTGAGGTTATGGAAATATATTATTATAGAACTACATTTATGTTCCCTTCAATTCTGTCAGTTTGCTTTATAAGTGGGTCATTACAGAAGTTTTAGATACACAAAAATTGAGAATTGTAAAATCCACATGGACAGAAACAAATGAAGCCCTCCCAGCAACACTGATTAGCTAAGCAAGGTGAAACTTGCATAGGTGAATCAGAAAGGATGCTGTCGTCTCGACACCTGTGGCTCAACAGGCTAAGGTGCCAGCCATGTATACCTGAGCTGGTGGGTTCGAATCCAGCCCAGGCCCACCAAACAAGAATGATGGCTGCAACTAAAAAATGGCCGGGCATTGTGGCGGGTGCCTATAGTCCCAGCTACTTGGGAGGCAGAGGCAGGAGACTCACTCAAGCCCAGGAATTGGAGGTTGCTGTGAGCTGTGATGCCATAGCACTCATTCAGGGTGACAGCTTGAGGCACTGTCTCAAAAAAAAAAAAGAAGAAAGGATGCTGTCAACTGCGTTGCTTAGAAGTGAAATAATGAACTATAACACAAGTCTGTCTCAAAACTTTCACAGTGACCTATATATACTTTTGGGGATCTGTTGTTTAGTGCACGTTATGTTTATAACTTCTATTATCTTCTCAAATGGTTATCCATTTCATCAATATACAACGTCCTGGATTGTCTCTTATAAAAATTACTTTTTTTTTTTTTTTTTTGTAGAGACAGAGTCTCACTTTATGCCCTCGGTAGAGCACCGTGGCATCACACAGCTTACAGCAACCTCCAACTCCTGGGCTTAGGCAATTCTCTTGCCTCAGCCTCCAGAGTAGCTGGGACTACAGGTGCCCCCCCACAACGCCCGGCTATTTTTCTGTTTTGCAGTTCAGCCGAGGCCATCTTTGGACCCACCACCTTCGGTATATGGAGCCGGCGCCCTACTCGATGAGCCAAAGGCGCCGCCCTTTTTATTTTTTTATTTTATTTTCTTGTAAAAATTACTGTCTTGAAGTCTATTTTGTCTGATACTAGAATAGCCACTCCAGATCTTTCTTGCATACTGCTGTTATGGAATGTTTCCATATTTTGTTTCAAGCTATGTTTCTCTGGATCTAAAGTGAGTTTCTTATAGAGCTGGATAATACTTAATTTTTTAAGTTGCAAACCAATGGATGAGGAGTCAGAGACATGAAAACAAACTGTTCATGACCACCTAACATTACCACCCACTGGTATGGGGCTAAGCAACATGGTCTCACTCCCACACCCAGTCTGCAATGTAATAGCTCATTCCTATAATCCCAGCAATTTGGGAGGCTAAGGCAAGAAGATTGCTTGGGGCCGAGAATTCACGACCAGCCTGAATAAAATAGCAAAACCAGTGACCATAAAAAGGTTTTTTATAAAATTAGCTGGGCATGGTGGCATGTCTCTATAGTCCCAGCTAATTAAGAGGCTGAGGCAGGAAGATTGCTTGAGCCCAGGAGTTCAAGGTTACAGTAAGATATGATCATGTCACTGTACTCCAGCCTAGGTGACAGGCTGAAACACTGCCCTCAAAAACTTTTACAAATTTTTAACATTTTCAAAAACCTAGACATATTGAATATTATGTGACAACTCTGGAAATCAGCCTGCCCCCAGTCAGTTGATGCTGCTTGTTGTGAGTTGTTTGCATATTTAGTGAATATTCTAAACTCTTTGTAAAGTCTATATTCTTTGTTACGTGTGGCCACTGAAAGATGTGTTCTATTATCTTGGCCACCAACTAACAAACTGACAGTTTTCTTAAAGGCCTGGAGCAAAAAGGAGGGGTAAGGAGGGAGAGAGCAAGCTCACGTCTGTGCAAGTGAGAATTAGAACACAGAAACACAAATATCCTCCCAGTTTTTGCAGACATTCAACATCTGGCCAGACAATTTACCAATTGGCCTTAGTCTTCACTTTCTGCTTGCTTGGAGCTTGAATAGCAACCAGAGGAGAAAGCTTAGGGTTTTCTCAGGCCTTTTCTAAGCACACATCCAGCAGTGAATATATATACACATGACTTTCTTAATTTCCTGGTCTATATGAGAACTTTTTTAAAGCCCTTATTCCTCAAGTATCTCCTTTTCTAGCATTTTCCTTCTCAGGCTTTCTAGTCTATTACTTGACTCAAATGTTGTCACTTACTCCAAACTTCTACAGACAATACCTTTAACTGCTTTCGGCGAAACGGGAACACTCCCAGCCAAGAAACAAAGGCCCTTGTGCCCTCCTTCAGGGAATAGTCATAGAGATCAATTCTTTGCTCCCTCTGGCATTAGCAACCTGCACCCAAGGGTGTATTTCTATCATCATGGCCACCACAGATGTAAGGAATAATAAGTAGGCAGATAATTTAAAATGCCACAGCACTCTCTTACTCCAAAGCTGCAGATTTATTCTTCACTAAGCCTTTCCCTTAGTTGTTTTAAGTATTTTTTTTACTATATTCCAGAGCTCTGCAAAGTTAATTGACAAGTTTTTACCAGTTCATCAGCTGCTTTTGAGGAGGGACAGTACTCTCAAATTCCTTACCATTCCATTTTTAGACCCCTGGGTTACTGCCCTTCATTTTGCAATGATTGTACCTTCTGACTCACTATCACTCTCTTGAACTCTACTCCCTTCCTTAACTTTTAAAGATTTCCATATACATGTAGGTGATATTTCTTACCATGTGGCCTCTGGGTTTTCTTGAACTCTTCTCTTCCAAAGATCTTCTTCCCTTATCCTATCACAACCACTCACTCCATATCTTAGCTAGTTACAACTTCTCCATAATACCAATTTCACGTGTCTGGCCTGAAATAGGCCCTTAATGCTGCTGGCCAATCCTATTCTGTTGTTCCCATCCATTCACTCAACTACAGTCATGCATTAATTAACAATAGGGATACATTCGGAAAAATGCAATAGGTGACTTCATCATTGTGTGAGCATCACACAGTATACTTACACAAACCTAGAGAGTATATAGCCTATGACTTGCTTAGGCTATATAATAGAGCTTATTACTTCTAAGCAAACTTATCCAGCACGTTAATGCACTGAGTGCTATAGCCGATTATAATATAATGCCAAGTATTTGTGTACCTAAACATGTCTAAACACAGAAAAGGCAGAGTAAAAATAGAGTCTAAAAGATTAAAAATATGACAGACATGCGTAGGGCTCTTGCCATGAATGAAATTTTCAGGACTACAAATCACTCTGGAAGAGTTAGTGAATGAGTAAAAGTGCAGGCATAGGACATTACTGTACACTTTATAAAAACTATACACTAAATTTATTCTTAAAATATTTTTCTCTCTTCAGTAATAAATTAAGTTAGCTCACAGTAACTTTATAGATTTTTTTTTTTTTTTTGAGACCAGGTCTCACTCTGTTGCTCCAAGCTAGAGTTACAATGACTTCATTACAGTTCACTGCAACCTGAAATTCCTGGGCTCAAGCAATCATCCTGTCTCAGCGTCCTAAGTAGCTGGATCACAAGTGTACACTAACATGCCTAGCTAAGTTTTTGTATTTTTTATAGAGACAAGATTTCACTATGTTACTCAGGCTGGTCTTGAACTCCTGGCCTCAAGCAATTCTGTTGTCTCAGCTTCTGAAAGTGCTTACAGGTGTGATCCATTACTCCCAGCCTACACTATGAACTTAATTTTTTGATTATTTTGTAATACTTAGCTTAAAACACAAACACATTGTACAGCTGTATAAAATATTTTCTATTTATATCCTTATTATTAGTTTTTCTATTTTTAATTTTTTTTTAATTTTTAAACTTTTATATTAAAAACTAAGACACACAGGAGTCTAGGTCTAAACAGGATTTGGAACATCAATATCACTGTTTTCCACCCCTGTATCTTGTCCTACCAGAAGTTCTTCAGGGGCAAATAAGAGACTCTGAGGTGTCCTCCTCTGACGACAATGCCTCCCTCCAAAATACCCCCTGAAGGACCTGACTGAACCTCCCACTGAGGGAGTGTCACTCTTTCTAAAATATATCCCTGATGATTTGCTTGATTTGTCTCTCTCTTTTTAATCATGGACTTGTTTGTACGCAAATGAGGCACTGTAGGCAGAATGGGGACCAAAGACCCCATTCTTGGCAAGGGAAAACATGCCCAGAAAAAGGGGAAAATAAAAAAGCTGAGTGAGGTGGAACAAAGAAAAGTCAGCTAGTTTACCTTCAAACCAGCTGCTGCTAAATTTCTTATCTGAGCAAGTTTCTTGCTTTTCCCAGAGCTCTGGTCTATTGGGGATACAGCCTACTAATACCCCTGTTGGGTCTGTACACACTCTGAAGTATATTAACTAGGCCATTTCCTGTCTAGTTAACAGTCAAAGCAAATACTCATTGTGGCGATTTGTATTTGCCTGGATCAGAGATCAAGGGAATAGCTAGAGCCCTGAAATATGGGTAGGAGGGCTTATATCCCTTATAGCAGAGGATGATCCTCTGTGGTGGTGGTGAGAGGAAAACTCTTCTCTCTCACTGATTCTTCAGAGATTGACACCAGTGGTGTTTTACTCCACAATGAACTAGCAGAGATTAACACCTCCTTAGGAATCTGTGTGTATGACCATAGACAGAAAGCTGCCCCTACATAAGACTCAGGTTCCAGATTTCTCAAGGCTGCTCAGACCCTTAAATATAATAATTACAGAAACAGGCTTGGTGCCTGTAGCTCAACGGGCTAAAACGCCAGCCACGTACACCTGAGCTGGTGGGTTCGAATCCAGCCCTGGCCCGCCAAACAACAATGATGGCTGCAACCAACAAATGCCCGGGTGTTGTAGAGGATGCCTGTAGTCCCAGCCTCTTGGGAGGTGGAGGCAAGAGACTCGCTTGAGCCCAGGAATTGGAGGTTGCTATGAGTTGTGATGCCACGGCATTCTATCCAGGGAGACAGCTTGAGGCTCTGTCTCAAAAAATAAAGAAAGAAAGAATAGGAACTGATATGTTCAGTCAAAGAAACTAGTGGCATCTTTGTTCCCTTCCACGGCTTACCCTTTGCGCTACTGAGCAAATAGCCTTCAATAAAAACTGAGTGAAACTGACACTTTGGGGCCACCATCAGAACCTCACAAGCAGGCAGGTAGTGGTCCCCTGGGTTCCCACCTTTGAAAATTCTATTCTGGGCTCGGCGCCTGTGGCTCAGCGGGCTAAGGCGCCAGCCACATACACCTGAGCTGGCGGGTTCGAATCCAGCCCGGCCTGCCAAACAAAAATGACAGCTGCAACCAAAAAATGGCCGGGCATTGTGGCCTCCTGTAGTCCCAGCTACTTGGGAGGCAGAGGCAGGAGACTCGCTTGAGCCCAGGAATTGGAGGTTGCTGTGAGCTGTGAAGCCACAGCACTCTATCCAGGGTGGCAGCTTGAGGCTCTGTCTCAAAAAAAAAAAGAAAAGAAAATTCTATTCTGGGGTGGCACCCATAGCTCAGTGGGTAGAATGCTGGCCACATACATTGAGGCTGGCAGGTTCGAAACCACCCCAGGCCAGCTAAAACAAAAATGGCAGCTGCAACAAAAAGATAGCTGGGCATTGTGGCAGGCGCCTGTAGTCCCAGCTACTTGAGAGGCTGAGACAGGAGAATTGCTTAAACCCAAGAGTTTGAGGTTGTTGTGAGCTGTGACATCACAGCACTCACCTAGGGCAATAAAGTGAGACTCTGTCTCCAAAAAAAAAAAAAAAAAGCCAATTCTATTCTGTGTGTCTTATCTCTTTCTTTCTTGTCATTTCTAACTTTATATTTCTTCAGTCAGTCACCGCCAGATCCACATGTCTTAACAGGCCCAGGCAATACACCACACACACACACACACACACACACACACACACACACACACACAAAAAGGCAGCACCCATAGGTGAGTACGGCGCCAGCCACATGCACAGAAGCTGGCGGGTTCAAACCTGGCCCAGGCCTGCTAAAACAAAAATGACAACTGCAATAACAACAAAATAGCTGGGCTTTGTAGCGGGTGCCTGTAGTCCCAGCTACTTGGGAGACTGAGGCAAGAGACTCACTTAAGCCCAAGAGTTCAGTTGCTGTGAGCTGCGACACCATGGCATTCTACCCAGGGCAATAGCTTGAGACTCTGTCTCAAAAAAAAAAAAAAAAAAAGAAAGAAAAAAGCAAAAAATTCTATTCTATGTATCTTATCTCTTTATTTCTTGTCATTTCTAACTTTATATTTCTTCAGTTGGTCACCGCCAGATCCACAGGTCTTCCAGGCAATTAACATTCCACAAATGTTCCTCTCTATTAATGAAAACCTTTCAGTGTTGGGGGTTCATGTTTTCAAACTTTTTTTAGGAGCTTGTTGAGGTCTTCAAAAGCTTTTACTGAACCCTTCACTGTGAATTTTCTTAGTTCTCTTACAGTTTCTTAAGCTCTTGTCACTTCTTCAGCTATGCATTCCTGTTATACAATAATCTAATAATCTTATGAGACTGCTATCATATATACAGTGCCTTATTGACCAAAATATCATTATTTGGCACAAGATTGTATCCCCTTTTCTCCTAAACTCCAATACCTCCTCTCTCAAACTATCTCAGATGATAACCTTGCTTTCTATTTCAGTGGAAAAATAAGATCAATTGGACTTCTACAAACATCCACAATCACACATATACACCCACCAACAACTGTACCCACATATGCCACCTCCCCCTCCATTACAAATGAACTCTCTGTGCTCCTAAAGTCAATCCATCCATTTAAGCACTAAACTCCATTCTCTCTATCCTACTCAAGAACACTGTTCCAATAATGCTCTTCTCTTTCACCAGTTTTCCTCTTTCTACTCAATCATTACCATCAACATATAAATGTATTCTCTTTTCCATCTTAAAATCTCTTGAAACCAACTCCCCTGTCATCTACCACCTAGTATGTCTGTACCCCATTATACCAACTACTTGATAAAGTTACAATTGTCACTGTCTCCAAATCTAATCTTCTCATTTTCTCTTAATTACCACCCCATCTCCACCAAAATTGCTACTTGTGATCCTCCCAGTGATAAATTCAATGGTTAATTTTCAGTCCTCAAATAAACTATCAGAGATATTTGACAGTTAATCATTCCTTCCCCCATTTAATTTATAAAATGACACATTCTCTTTATTTTCCTCTTACATGTTATTCTTCCTCTATCTTCTTTGCTCACTCCTCTCTTCTCCTAGATCCTTAACGATAGAGTGCCCCAGGCCTCAGTCCTTGGTTCTCTTGTCTCTCCATACATGACTCTAGGTGATTTCATCCACTGTCTTATCAGCATCTATATCAGTGGTGTTCAATCTGCGGCCTCATGCTGACTTAGTGAAGCCTTTTTTTTGCTTGTCAGGTATCTCAAAAAGGATACACAGACTTTTTCTTAATCAGCTTTCATTAGTGTTTGTGTATTTACTGCGTGGCCCAAGACAACTCTTACCTCTTCCAATGTGCAGCATTGCTTGGAGCTTAAGAGTTGTCTTGGGCCACACAATAAATACACAAACACTAATGAAAGCTGATTAAGAAAAAGTCTGTGTATACCTTTTAAGATACCTGACACCACAGACAAGCAATAAAAAAAAAGGCTTCATAAAATCAGCATGTGGCTGCAGACTGAAAGGCACCAGCCCCATATACTGAGGGTGGTGGGTTCAAACCTGTCCCCGGCCAAACTACAACGAAAAAATAGCCAGGCATTGTGGCAGGCGCTGTCGTTCCAGCTACTCAGGAGGATGAGGCAAGAAAACCACCTAAGCCCAGGAGTTGGAGGTTGCTATGAGCTGGGTGATGCCATGGCATTCTACCGAGGACGATAAAGTGAAACTCTGTCTCTACCAAAAAAAAAAAAGTCCTTACTTTTAAAAAGTGCAAAACTACAGTATTTAGGAGGAAATTTTCATGATACGTGTGCCTATAGTGTAAGTTAAAATTTTTAAATACGGGGGGAGAACGCTGATTTCTGAGAAAGTGAAAGTTAGCCTCTTGTTTGGAATCGAAACTGTAAAAACAATTTCTTAAGATGGCTTTGGTAAGATGATATCACCTTTGCTCCTTTCATTCCCGCCTTGAGCTGGAGCTAAGCTGAGCTCAATCTTGGGCTCAGAATATACAGTGAAAGCTAGCAAGCAAGCAGTAATACAGAAGCAGAAGTTTGCAGTTAGCAGAGCAGGCCAGCCAGGAGAGGACAGATTTTCTGTACTGAAATCACAAAGAAGTCCAAGATACCATATCTCATCCCCCAGTCGACTAGAGAGGAAAAGAGAGAAAATGGGCTTCAAACTCGATCTCCTGTCATCAATCTGATGAGCTGCAACAAGGAAGAGATATATGAGGCCAAGGCATGGATCCTAAGAATATTGACCCTCCAAGATCACCACTACATTGAGAATAATCATATTCTGTACTTCAGAAAAAAAGAACATGACCTTTTGTCTCAGCTTCAGAAAACTTCAGATGTCTCCATCACAGAGAATATCAGTCTGGAAAACGCAAGGTTAGAGATTAAAGGAGCCCAGGCTGACCTCATTGAAGTGGTTTTATCCATTGAACTTATGCTGTGCAAAGTTCAGGAGGAAGTGGCAAGAAAAAATGAGCAGAACCTTTGGAGTATGATGGAAGAACGGACTCATCAGCAACTGAAACGCCAGGATGAAATGAAAGAAGAGACTGTCATATTTTTTCAGAAAAATGCAGTGCTGGGAACTCAAGAAATTCAGGATCAAAAGAAATAGTTTGAAAAATATGGTTTGAGGGTTATAAAGGTAGAGAAGATAAGCAATGAGATTCTCATGGCTGCCTTCCAAAGAAAGAAGAAAATGATGGAAGGGAGACTACATAAGAAGCCCATGAGCCACAGACTGTTTCACCAGGTCCCACACCAGTTCTGCAATGTGGTGTGCAGAGTTGGCTTTCAAAGGATATACTCAGAGCCCTGTGACCTCAAATATGGAGTTGGCATATACTTCACCAAGAAGTATCAAAAATCTAGCAGACAAGGTCAAGAAGACCTCTGCCACAAATAAGCTGATCTATGTATTTGAGGCTGAAGTACTCACAGGCTCCTTTTGCCAGGGTCAGAAGTCAAATATTGTCCCCCCACCATTGAGTCCTGGAGCCATAGATATTTATGACAGCGTGGTTGACAATGTCTCTAGCCCTGAAACCTTTGTTATTTTTAATTGCATACAGGCAATGCCCCTATATTTGTGGACTTGTGTGCAGGATCGTGTTGCGTTACAGGATAACTCACTGAGACCAATGCTGCTTTCCCAGCAGCCTTTGGGGAGATTCACAGATGGCAGCTCTGTTGATTAAACCCTGTGTCATTGTAATAACTGGCATGGCCTTACATTGGGGGAACTAATCAAATAATGACCATCAATGACTCAAAGAGTGGTTTGAAAATGTCAAATAGGTTATCTGTATGGATTGACTGAGTTATTGAAGGAACCAGCAACACACTAGTACCTGAGTGCCTTCATTTGTGTTTTTAATCTCTTGGAGTTGGAGTGAGTAATTACCAACTAAAACACTCTCAGGACTGTTCCTTCTCCTTGCAGCTGTTCTTCCACCTCCTTTGCTACAGGTAACAGCAAAAATGTTTTACATGTAATGAGATTTTTCTAGTATATAGTCTAAGGCTTTCATTTTCTAAAATGATGAGCACGTAAACTATTAGGACAGCAGAATGATTTTAGATTTTTCCAGAGAATCTTATAAAGTGCTTTAGATATCAAAATAAATAACCTTTACCTGAGTTATGGGCTCTGAAACATATCTTGAGATTATTGAAATAACTTGAAATAGAAAAACATCAAATGTTGATAATCTGTTTGGATTCATCCATATCCAGCAATGCCACTTGAGCACCATGACGCCAAATTATTAATTCACCAAATATTTACTCATCACCAGATGTGCCTTAGTCACTTTGTGGGTACGAGGGACATGATGCTGGATAAGACAAATGTCTTTACAAATCTTTTAGCCTGAATAATCAGAATAATCATACAACTTAAGTGTGATTAGGTGTAACAAAAAGAGGATTATAGTCTCTTTGGAAAAATTTAAGAAGGAAAAGGATAAATTAATCAGAGGTGGAGGGAAAGACCGCCAAGTGAAATGAAATTCAAGCTGAGACCATAAAGAATGTAGCAAGTTGGGAGCAGACAAGAGTATTTTAGGCAGAGAGAATAGCTTTTATAAAGGATGAATTCACTGTGACTATGCCCAAAATTGACTACAGAGTTCTATTTGCAATGTTGAAGCCAGGTAATCACACTATGTATCTCTTACCTACTTTCAAATCCATATTTCTCTTTATTTCTAAACTATTCTGACTTACAACCTCTTGCACAGAACACTTTCTCTTCCTTGTCTTACCTTAACCAGCATTCTCCTCTAGGAAGAAAGATGCTTATTGTCTAATATGGTACTGTCCTTGAATTTGGGCAAGAGAGGCTGGGCCTTGAACCCTGGTTTGAAAGGTTCTCAAGCCCTTTCATTGAGAGCGCCCCAGTCTAGCCCTTCTCCAATGGTGTCCATGCTCACAAGATGAAGTCTAAGAGAATGGATCCATCTGGAGCCTGCACTTCACTTTCCTAAGCCACTAACTAGGCACCTGGAACCCCTAAATTTCCTACTTAACGTTAAATTCACTTCCAGGCCCTGATTGGGTCTCATCCTTGGGTTTCTCCTCCCAAGGTTAGATGGTGCCACAATCTTCATCAAGAATGACCAACAGATGACCTTTTGCAGGCATGGGCTTAGACTTGAGTGTTGAGGTGTTCATATGCATGAGTCCTGTGGTACAGAGCTAAGGGTGAGAAGACAGATTTGAAAGATCTAGCTTAAGTGTATTAAGAATTTTAAAAGTGAATAGAGGAGAGGCAATGTTCACAAGGATTTAAAAACAAAAATCCATAACAAGAAACGTAATGAAACTATAGGCTACCAAAGAAGTAATCTTAAAAGCAGCCAGGGAGAACGGCCAAATCATCTTCAAAGGAATGACAGTTAGACTGATAGCATTATATCTGGGGTAGGCAGAATAGTGTCTTCCCCTGAACCTGTGACTATATTACCTTACATACTGCAAAAGGACTCTGCAGATATAATTAAGGTTACCCTTCAAATGGAAAGGTTATCTAGAATTATCTAGGTTGACCCAATCTAATCACTAAAGTCTTTTAACAGTAGAGAACACTTCATAGCTGAGTCAAAAAGATGTCAGCATGAGAAGGATTTGATGCCCTGTGTTGGTTCTGACATGTAGGACACTCTGTATAAGGACTAAAAAGAAGCTTCTCAGAGTAGCTCCCAGCTGACAACCAGCAAGAAAACAGAGACCTCGGTCTACTGTGTGGAACTGAATTCTGCCAACACCTGAATGAACAAGAAAACAAGCTCAAGAGCCTTCAGAAAGGAATAAAATCTGCCAACTGATACCTTGATTTTAGTTTAGTGAGATACATGTCTGACTGCTGACCTACAGAACTGTGAAACAATAAATTTATACCCTTTTGATCCATTAAAAAAAATTTTTAATATGGCAAAATGTTAATATACTTAATTCTGAATGATGGGGTTATGAGTATTCATTATACTACTCATTCTTTTCTATGTTTGAAAATGTTCATAATAAAATGAAAAAAAGACAATTTAGTCACACCATAATCCTACTCAAAATCCTCCACTGGCTTCACAGTTATCAAAATCAAAGACCTTGCACTGACTCTATTCAATCTCAAAGCCCTTATCACTGACCTTATCTTAGTGATTTTCAAACAGTGTGCCTTGAAAAATTTTAAAGATCATTAATTGGATTATTTTTTAAAGCAATTCAAAGCACAGTAAATATATTCTTTTTGTTACTCTTCTTTTTGATCATCATAATTTAAGTGTGCCTCATAAGTTTAACTAAAGGTTCAAGTGTGAGATAGAAAAGGTTGAAAAACACTGCCTATGTCCTCTTGTTCTATTCCATCACTCTGATCCATCCACATTGGCTACCTCACTATTCTTCAACACATCAGGCATGCTTAGTCCGTAGGGCCATGACATTGGCTGTTGTTCCCTTTGCCCGGAAGGCTCTTCCCCAGATATCTACAGCTTTCATACTCATATCCTTCTTATCTTTGCTTAAATCTCACCTTTTCAATGAGGTATACTATTTTATTTAAAATTGCAAGCTACCAACCCTGATGTTCAATATCTCACTCTGTTATTTTTCCCCATCTCATGAATCACTTTCTAACATATAATTTACTTAGAATGAAAGCATCACAATGGCAAAGATATCAGCTTGTTTATAAAGTATAGCCTCAGCACCTGCAACAGTATCTTGCACATAGGGGTGGCTCAATCAATATTCCTTTTCTCCTTTTTTATTTTGGGGGAGGCAGACTCTTATTTTGTTGCTCTCGGTAGAGTGCCATGGCATCACAGCTCACGGCAACCTCCAACTCCTGGGCTCAAGTGATCATCTTATCTCAGCCTCCCGAGCAGGTGGAACTACAGACACCTGCCACAACACCAGGCTAGTTTACAAAGACGGGTCTCGCTCTTGCTCAGGCTGGTCCCAAACTCCTGACCTCAAGCAATCCAACTGTCTCGGCCTCCCAAAGTACTAGGATTACAGGCACGAGCCACTGTGCCCGGCCTCAATCAATATTTCTTAAATGAATTAATTGGAAGTATATAAAGAACCTCTAGATGATACCACAATTGCTATTATTATTGTGTTCTGAATCCAGAAATCAGGAGGCTATAATATGGGTGGGAGCCATCATATCTTCCTCCTTTCTTGTGGCAAAGTAATTCCACTCAAGTCTGTCCTCTAGTATTTTCACACTTTCTAGTACTTCTTTCTTCCTATCCTTTGTGCTATTCCTCACGATGCCCCTAAATCTCTATTGGACAAATTGAGTATCCCTTATCCAAAATGCATATGACCAAAAGTGGCTCAGATTTCGGAGTTTGGAATGTTAATGTATTGGTTACGCATTCTAAATCCAAAAATCCAAACTCTGAAATAAGAATTTCCTTTCATAATCATATCAGTGCTCAAAAAGTTTTGGACTCTAGAGCTTTTCAGATTTGTTTACCCCATAGCAATCTCTGTTGGAGAATAAAAGAAATGTACTTGCCAACTCTTGAAAATGGTCATGTGCTCTATAATTGCTTATATCCTCTATTACCCTTCTAAGTCAAAACATCCAGGTGATCACAGGTTGATGCTAGATTAAAATCACTCTGACATTGTAGTAAAAATAATTAGCTCTGCTTAGTACCAGCAAGCAGTAAGGGGGAGGGGGAGAGAAGCCTGTTCAAATAATTCCCAATTACTCAAAATATGGGTTAAGGGATAAAGTATGAACAGGTAGTGATGGGAAAAGGTGTTGGTGGTGTTAGGCAAGGGACCAATACACTGGATGACCATACATGCCCTGGAGCCAACTCTCAGTCACACACACACCCCAAGCAGTTATATTCACAGCTTTCCTTAATTTCCCTCCTAGACCACAAATTATCAAGAATCTCTGACTCTTCCTTCCCTTCCCTCAGTGCTCCTTAAGACGGTGGATTCTCACAATGACAAGATAACTCAGGCAATAAAAACAAGGGAATGATATTACACAGACCAATATGAGGTTTACTCCTTCCAAAAAGGGGTTATTTTGAAATCAAGTATTTCTTAGTTGGGAATGATTCTTGTGAAAAAAAATGCCCTAATTATCTACAAAAGAAGGACTATTCACATATTTTCACTTCCCCAGGTATATTTTAATTAAACAAAAAATGCTACATTATGAGGATATTTTCATATAAAAAGACTTCTAATTCTAAAACTCATATTCAAGTGTAAAACTTGATGTTATGTGATATAGATCATCATTTATTAACTGTCATATTCTCTGAAACCTATAGTATCCAGAGTCCAAGCTTGGGTTTTTTGGTTTGTTTATTTTGGAGACAGTCTTGCTCAGTCACCTATACTAAAGTTCAGTACTGCAATCACAGCTCACTATAAACTCTTAACTCCCGAGCGCAATTGATCCTCCTGTGTCAGCCTCTCCAGTAGCTAAAATTATAAGCACATACCACTATGTCCAGCTGATTTTTTTTCTTTTCTCTTTAAGACACCAGAGTCTCACTATGATACCAAGACCAGTCTTCAACTCCTAGTACAGCGGTTCTCAATCTGTGGGTTGCAACCCACAGGAATTGTATTAAAGGGCCACGGCATTAGGATGGTTGAGAACCACTATCCTAGGCTCAAAGTCTCCTCTTGCCTTGGCCTCCCAAAGTGTTGGGATTATAGGCACGAGCCACCACACAGCCCCTAATCTCTTAATTATACCCACGTTAAATTCTGCCACCCTATCACTTCAGCAGTTGGCTTAATGTTCTCAAACCCGAAGGAAGTATGGTGCCTCTTAAAATCTGATGGAATAGTTGAACCTCTCTTTCCCTATACTAGAGTGGATTCTCTAGCTGTTTGGGGGGTGGTGAGGAAGCTGCCATTGCTAATTTTTGAACAAAAGTATTGTCCAAAAATTCAGCCATGTGTCTTGTTTGGTCTGGAAAAGCTATATGCTTTTAAACTCTAATTTGCCTTCTCTTCTGTCTTCTGGAGCATCCAGATTATAGAAAACAAAAGACAGGCTCGGAGCCCATAGCACAGTGGTTATGGCACCGGCCACATACATAAAGGCTGGTGGGTTCAAACCCAGCCTGGGCCAGCTAAACAACAACGACAACTGCAACAAAAACAACAAAAAATAGCCAGGTGGTGTGGCGGGCACCTGTCATCTCAGCTACTAGGGAGGCTGAGGCAAGAGAATCGCTTAAGCCCAAGAGTTTGAGGTTGCTGTGAGCTATGACACCATGGCACTCTACTGAGGGCAACATAGTGACACTCTGTCTCAAAAAAAAAAAAAGAAAAGATAAGCAGAAGTAGTAAGTGGCATATCATTTGAGAATTCTGAAAGGAATCTTCTTATCCTAAATTCAAGCCCAAAGGGTACAGGAATAGACACTCCTTTTCACCAGAATAAATTCAGTGCCTAGCAAAGCAAAGCATATCATAAATACTCAATGAATAAGTCTTTTATAAATGATTATCCCAGGCAAGTAGATAAATTAGGAAGGCTATACCAAAAGGACAATGGAGACCATATTATACTATTAAAATCCTCCATGATATCAAGATAATTTATGCTCCTAAAACACAGATCACTCATTTACAATTAGTGAGCATTTACTATAGGCCAAGCAGTAAACTAATCCACAGAAATTTGTAAAACATAGAACCTGCCCTATATGGTTCACAATCTGGCAAAGGAGACATTGTTTATTCTAACAAAACTTACTGAGTGTTAGAAGCATGTGACAAATTTTTGGAGAATAAAGATCAAGAAGGGACTAATTTTGCATAGGTAAAAGGTCAGTAAAGACTTTACAGAGCAAGTAACATTTGATCTTAAAGAATAAATAGTAGTTCATAAGATAAAGAGAAGAAAAGGGAGAGTGCTGGGTAAGAAGAGCTTTTTAGATATAAGGAACTACATGAACAAAGGCTCGTAGCAATGTCTATACTCATGTCTGAGAAATGACTATTCATTTGATGTGACCAAAATATTATTATAAAAGTGAAAAATGACTGCAGATAAGGCTAGAAAGAATAGTACCAAATTGTGAAGTGCTTTCTCTGCAACATTTAGAAGTTTGAATTTCATCCTATAAGCTTAGGGTTTTGAACAGTGAAGTGCTTCAGTTAGATCTCTTCTAGAAATCAACACTAGTAATAATATGAAAGACTAAGTGATAGAGAAATAATCCGAGGAATAGATTAGCTTGGTGGCTATTATAGTGGTTTAAATAAATAATAATAAAAGTTGTACCTCAAGTATATATTCATATTCATAAAAATTTCCAGTAAAATTCTAACTCTTAACATTGTATTCAAGGCTGGTGACAATCTAAAGTATGGCTACTTTTCCAACTTCATTCATGCCCCTTTTCTCATTTTATAATCCAGCCACATCAGAGTATGGACCATTTCTTGAATCTCTTATGTAGGTTACACTGCCACATTTTCACTCTCATACTGTTTGTTACTCACGCATAGAAAACGTTAACAAATTCCTACTAACTTTTCAAGAAACAAAGTTTTCCCTGACTCTACCTCTCCCAAGGCAAAAATTAATTATGCTTTCCTCTAGTCTTTCACATCTTATCATTCACACTACTAACTGTATATATGACATTGCACCATTGACTATCCATTCATCCATCTCTTCTGCTGCTAGAATGTTGGAGCTAAAACCTATCATTTTTAAATAAAACAAATGAAATTATACATACAAAATTAACAAATTAATCTCTATATATGCAGATATACACATTTTTTTTTTTACCTGGTAAAACTTGAATTTGAACCCAAGAATATGACACAGTGTTTGCGGTTCACACATACTCATATAAGCTTCTAATAAAGATATAAAGAAGTCATCGTGTTCTGGCCTGCATTCAAACACTTCTAAAATGACATCCAAAACTCTATTAGGATCCAGATTAAAGCATCCTGCAACAGATGAGACACACACAAATTCAAAAGTGATTATACATCATTTCTAGTAAAGCCATTAATTTTCAGAGTTAACTTATATATCAAGATAAAAATGTTTTTAAAAACAACTTCTTTAACAAGTTTGCTTCCCCTTCTCCAGAGGGAAATCTTTGTAATTTTCAAGATCACAAAGTTCACTCTACATATTTTATAGATGAAAATGTGATTTTTGCCTAGGATCATATAGAATGGGTTAATGACAGACCTGGGGCTGGAACCCAGAACCTGAGACACTAGTCAAGCAAATGCTGTTCTATACCACACTGTGTCATTAGTTCTTAATTACTCAGACTAGTGCAAGAGACCAACACTATCAGCATAATACAAAAATCAAACAATGCATTTTACAAGTTAGGCAACTAAAGAGGTTTCTTTAAATGTTTGAGGCAGAAGTATCTGGAAAATTGATAAATGGTTAAAAATTCATGTTCATGAAAGTAGACCGCCATTTTCAGAATCAATTTTTAGTTTACATATACAACAAAGCTACTAAATATAATTATACCACTGATTTATAGTTATGTTTTCAGCAGCATCCTAAAGAGAAAAATGATACACTACTAATCCCAAGAGATCAAAGAATATTAAGAAAGTTGGGGACATAACAAAGAAATAGAGATGACACAAGCAAAGAAAGAAGGAAGAAAATAAACAGCCTAAGAAGAATAGAAAAAAAGAAAGAAGCAATGAATAGGTGTTCATGGCTACTTATCCTGGCTACTTATCTCTCTCCTAGGGAGAACTAAAAAAGGGCTTGTGGACATGGACTTAATAAATATGTCTACTGACCAACCTACTCAATATATCATTAATGCCGTATTAATTCAGCTTCAATTGTTACCATGATTATATTATAGTGCAGTCACATCACATATACATTTAAGTTACAAGAATTTCCTTTTTTTTGTTTTTGTAAGAATCAGGGTCTTATTCTATGACCCAGGCTGAAGTGCAGTGGTGCTATCATGGCTCACTGTACCTTCAAACTCCCTGACTCAAGCATCCTCCCACCTCATCCTCCCAAGTAGCTAGGACAACAGGTGCACACAACCATGCCTCGTTTATTTTTTTTTTTTAATTTTTCGTAAAGATGGGATCTCACTATGCTGCCTAGGCTGGTCTCAGATTGCTGGCTTTAAGCAATTCTTTTCTTTGGCCTCCTAAAGTGCTGGGATTACAGGAACCATCATGCCTAGCTTAAGTTATGAGAATTCAACCATTTGCACATAACAAAAAAAAGGGAGGGGGAAAAATAATAAATGATATAGGCAATTCTATATACTAATCCTCTCAATAAAATATATGTTAATGGAGTGGTCCAAAGGTAGTGAGTTATCACAATTGATTGTTCACAGTTACACAATGAATTCCCCGTTTGACTCTTTTGCTATCCTCTCACTACTGCACTGGACCAGTTTTAAAAACATATGCTGATGCCTCAGAATGAGCATGAGATGTCAATCTGCTGTTTTATCAGTTTATGTCAGTTCTCACATGCCCTTCATCAAGTTGAATGAGAGTCTAGTAATTTAAATTATGTATCTTTCATTAGACATAGCCTCTAAATGCTAGCTAACCACTTCACTGAACCAGCAAATAAACAGTAATTTCTTCTAATATTATAAGGGAAAAGAACTATGTTGAACTTAAGAAGTTATGCTAAGGTCTAAAGAAATACTTGTACGTTAGGGGGGTTTTCTAAGAAATCTCTTAATCTATCCTTGCCCCAACCCTTTACAAGAAAAGATCTCTAGTTACTTCTATTAACGTCACACTTAATATACTTAATATCAAATGCTATAAAACTAATGTCTGTTTCATAGTATCTTAGCAATTACTTAGAAAACCAAACCTTCCATACAAGTATTTTTCCCTCTTATGAGATCCAAAATTAAGCACACATTTTCTTCCATTTGTTATACTAAGAAAAACTAGAGCAGTGACATCTTCCTTACAAGAGCTCCAAATTTTCCTAAAAAGATATTTCCCTAAAGTCCTCGAAAGTTCTAAACATTTTGCCTCCCCCTACAGCTCATAAAGTACAGTCTATGAATGTAAAAATGACTCCAAAATAGCAATTAAAAATCTTTAAATGCTGCTGGTACACATCTAAAATAATACAACCACTTTGGCAGTTTATTTAAAAGTTAGATTTGTATGTACCATATGACCCAGCCATTCCATGCCTAGGTATTTACTCAAGAGAAATAAATGTCTTTGTCAATATAAAGAGTTGTACACAAATGTCCATAATCAGCTTTACTTATACTAGGAAACACTCCCAAATGTCTATCAATATGTAAATGGATGAGCAAATTGCAGCATAGGATAGCATATACAGTGGAGTATTACTCAGTAATGAAAAGGGAAGACCTACTGATATAGGCAAAAATATGTAATCATCAGAAAATAATTATACTACTATATGAAATGAGCAAGACAAAAAAAAGAGTACACACTATATGATTCCATTTCTAGATAAATTATAGAAAAAGTAAACTAATCTATAGTAACTAAAAGCAGATCAGTGGTTGCCCAGAGAGAGTAAATACCCACTCACTCTGTGCCAGGTGCTAATGATACGAGGTTAATGAAATACTTCTCCTATCTTTGAGCAAAGTTCATCTTTTGAATGTACATCTTTGAAGAAATATGCTAACAAGTAATGGGAATTTCCCCAAAGATGGACAAAACAGCCAATATATTAAAGTGATTGTAATTAGAAGCCAAAAAAAAAAAAGGTGGCACCTGTGGCTCCATGGAGTAGGGTGCCAGCCCCATATACCGGAGGTGGCAAGTTCAAACCCAGCCCTGGCCAAAAACTGCAAAAAAAAAAAAGATTAAACTGACACGGGATACTGTAGAAATAAGGTCAAATTGAGATTTTTTTTATCAGGGAAATAAAAGACCAAATTGAGGCTCTGTCTCAAAAAAAAAAAAAAAAAAAGACCAAATTAATACTGTAAACATGACTGGCACAGATATCCTGCCTATAAATTTCAGACAAGAAAACAAAATTATAGACTCAATCATCATGTTCCTGACAAAATAGGTCTTAGGAGACAAAGAAACATTAGTTAACAAAATAAAATGATCTGGCATCTAGAAGAAATCCTTTTGAAACAGACTAAGAAAAAAATATTCCACAGCAGCAGTTCTCAACC